>WNYF01000070.1:0-208004 GCA_021396225.1 Sporothrix inflata | reverse complement strand
CCCCCCCCCCCCCCGGTACAAGCCGCGGGGGCCCACTACGTACATCCTGCTGCTCCTTGTAGTGTTGATACCGCTCGTACATGGCCTGCTGTTGCGTCTGCTGCGAGGGGTGCTGCTGGTGCTGGTTGCGCGGGTCTGGCGAGTGGAAGAACTGGTTGCCTGCCTGCAGCTCCAGACTTTGCGGCGTCGGCGGCACGATGTGGTTTTGCCGTGTGAAAAAGGCAATGTTCTGCTCCTCGACCTGGCGCTGCTGCTGCTGCATGCGCTGCTGCTGGAGGTACTGGATTTGGGCGTCGATCTCCGAGATGGCGTCGGTCGGCGTCACGGGGGGGATCAGGGTGGTGGCGATACTGGCGTGTGAGCCGCCGCCAGTGGTAACGGGGTGCATGGCGTGCGCGTGAGAGCCGGGGTGGATGCCCGCAGTGCCGGTGAGGCCGGCATCCGAGAGCTGCCCGGAGGTCGACTGCGCAAGGAGACCGGGCGTGTTGTGTGCGCCGGTCATGGGAGTGTCGAGCGACTCGCTTGCGGGCGCCATGGTGGTGTGTATTAAGTGCGAGGCGCCGGGCGACGCATTCTGGAAGTCGGTGAAGTCGAACTGGATGTTGTCGGCGAGGTTGCCCATGCCGTTCATGTCGAGGAACTGCTGGAACTCCTCGTCGGCAGCAGGGTGCATGGCCTGGTCCTGGCCGTTCCAGGCGGAGGACCCCATCATGGCCATAGCAAAGTGTGAGAGTTGAGGGTGGGGGTGAGAAGTGGGAAGTGAGTGCCGATGAGAGGCGGAGAAAATCGGCGCGGAGGTGCGGCGATGGAAGACGGCGTGGGATGTCACAGCGATGCGGATAAATGCGCTCGAGGTGAGACAGCCGGTAAGGCGGTCAAGGGAGAAAGATGAGTCGGTTCTGCTAATTGAGGGGAGCCTCGAGGTCGCGGCGGATTGCGGATTGTCCTTGTGACCGGGAAAAATGACTGGAATGACGCGGCAACGGCAATCCGAAGAAGGGACAGTTGCTGGCTGCACGGCGTCCGGGGCGCAAATGGCGATAAAAATGCCGAAAAAATTACGAGATAAAGAAAATGATGTACGTTGTCGTCGAGTACCGTCGTCTGCTCGTCTGCCTGGATCGGATGGCCGCGAGTCTTGTGAGTCGAGCCGGGCGGCGGGAAACGATCGGCTGCGGTGAGATGCGCTTGAGAAGTGAGTGGCTTGTCGTCGAGGTCGTTTCAGGTTGTGGTGTCGCTCGGGTCGTCGGTTGTCGTGCAGGTGTGTTGTCGGGCTCACGACAAAGGCATTGTAGGATGGTGAACAATCAGGATGAGAAGCAACAGTTGGCTTACTCGTTCAGCGTAGGAGACTGAAGAAAAAAAAGAAGGCTAAGGGCTTTTCTGATTTGTGTTGGTTCCTTTTTTCCTATTTCCTTACGGCGGCGCCTCCCCTCTCGTAAGTTTACAAAGGGAAGGAACGGGAAAGTCAGGAAAGTGGAATTTTCGGTGGTGGTTCCTGGTAAAACGAAGTAGCCGATGGGGGGGAGGCAAGCGCAACCCAGGCACACAACAGAATGCAAAAAGAGCGCCCGAGGGAAAAAGAGCATGAGGGAAGGCGCAGAGGATGGGAAGCAGATTGGAAGGGAAGGTGGGGTGGGGGCAGAAAGAGCGACCAGCGACCCGCGAGCAGAAACCGACCACCACTACCGCCCCCGTTCTTTCCTCTTTCCTCCCTCTGTTCCTCGCTGTTCCTCTATTTTCCCAGGTCGTTTTTTCCACGCTACGAGCCTTAGATCGCAGACGGCTCGTGCGCTAAGAACGAAAAAGCGTCTCCACCGCCGCAGAGCTCGAAACAAAGACTTGTGAGCCGACGCCAGACGGTGGCTAGGTGAGCACCCTAGGCACCCAATAGAGTGGCCCTGAAAGGACTTTTCGACTTTGTCGAGTCTCTCCCCCCTCGCACCGTGAGCAAGCGGAAACGCACGAGGAGGCCGGCCGAAACGGGCAAAAGAGAGACGCAGCAGGCGCGAAGAGAGTGAATTGGGCTATCTACGATTCAGGTTTGATTCAGCGAGAACGAGATAGATAAATACCGAGGGCAAAGACGACGGCAGGTAAGATACGACTCTCGTATCGATAAGGAGCACGAGGAAGGCGCCAGCCTGCGCGCAGAATTGGCCATTCAGCGTGGACGGCGGCCAGGCGGCCTGTGACAATGCACGAAAACGACGAAAAGTGGGATTGCGATCTCCATCCAAGGCAGGTCCTCTTCCCTGGCAGCGGAGTCCTGAGCCCGACCAGGCGACGAATGCACTTGCCCTGCAAGAAAAAGAAACTACGAGTCGGAGTATTGGGACGACGTTCTCCGTCCTCCGTCGACGCAGAAATAACCGAATGGGGAAAGAGGCAGAGGCAGCGGGGCACCAGTTCTTCGCGAAGAAAGGAAGGCAAAGCGACGGAGGGAAAGAAGTCGGAGGCAAAATAGACGGTAAAAAGAGAAACGAAATGGCAGGCACACGAAAGCGAGACCAGCCAAAGAGAACAAGACAGGGAACAGAGAGAAGAGAAGAAAAGCTAGTGTCGACACCATCGCCATCGCGTGGGCGGGACCCTTAAATTTGTGTCCGGTGAATCGAGACCCCGTACGTCCAGCGGACAGAAGGCGGACAAAACACCGTCCGTAGAAAAGACAAAAAGACACGGGCAAATATACAGCGAATAAATTTGCAGCGCCGTGTTTTTCGCTGCGCAAAGGCGTCAGACGCCAGACGCCCGAGGAAGAGCCTAGGAAGTGCTTTGCCGGCTTATCGGGCCAGCAGCTCTCTCTTTCCTCCTTTGCGGTGAGCAAGCGCAAGTCGTACCTTCCCTGTCGGACGCCATGCGACGTCGACCGTTGCGAGTTCTCACCAGATGATGGCAGGCACGACCGGTCTGTCCACGACTCCATCTGTCAAGGAACACCGCCGTAGCGGTCTCTCCTGCCTTCCCCCGAAGCACTTACTGAGTACTTGCAAAAGTAAGATGCAAACTGCAGGTGCTACAGATGCTCCGTGCTCCATCTGGTCCCAGCTCTGTCCTGCAGCTATTCCATTCCCCACTCTCTCGTTGCAACACTGCACCTCACTGGCCCTGCCTCCTGCATCTTGGCCGTTGCCCTTTTGAGCTGCTGCTGGGGCCCTTCTAGACCTGCACGAGAAGAAAAGCTCTCCTGTCCTCAACGTATCTGCAATCACAGTTGCACCATACGAAACTCCGAATATCGTTTTTGCTCATGCCACCGTATCCTCTCTGGTGCATGAACATCTCGGTCTGCATCTTGGTCCTGGTTCTCTCCATTGTCGCCAACAGTGTGGCTGACCCCTACCATCACCATTTCCCATGACAATTGCTTCACTTCAGCTGGGGTCGGTCGGGTGACCTCGTCACTAGGACGAAGAGAGCATCCTCTGCAAAAAAAAAAAAAAAGCCTACCCCCAACAAACGAAAGGAGGCTGCGGCTGCTCGTCTCTTCCCCCCCCCCCATTCACCCCTTGCGATTTGCTGCAGAAAAGAATCCGGGGCAGCCTGTGCACAGCTGGGGGCTTCCCAGGTAGGATCCAAAGGTGGGAGAGAGTGGGAGTGGGAGAGACTCGAAATATCCCGGGTCGTCCCACGATGTGCGCAAAGGCTGCGTATTGTCGTGTACGACGTATGCGGCCATCTGGTGGCTGGAGGAGGGTGTGGTCATGGTCATGCGGTCGGTATTCCTGGCTCTCTTTTCGCTCATCCTGGCACGATTTTCCTATTTTCCCTATTTTCGTGTCTTTCCGTGTCTTGCTTCCGACTCCCCTGGCTGGCCTCTTCCCATGGACATTCCCCGTTCCCTTCTCCCACGCTGCCATTCGTCTGACACCACGAAAACCCCACGCTGCGTCGGCTGGGTCGCAAAGGACGGCCTGGGGTGGGGGTCAGAGACATTCGGCCAGTGGGCAAACCGGGAATCGGCTGCATGACTCTAGAAGGGGGCCATGGCGAGAAGAGAAGAGAACAAAGAACATGGGGTTTGAGCTGCTGGGTCGTCTTGCGTCTTGGCCAGGTGGCATCGAACAAATTCTAGCAGCGGTCCAGTAGAATGTGAGAACGAGCTGAGGAAAAGAAAGGAGAGGAAGCCAAAGAAGAGGCATCGCTAGAGAAGCCCTCGAAGCGATCTCGAAGTGCCTCGGCCTCGACGTGCAGTCAAAGAGTAATTCATCAACACCACACAGTAAACACTTCAAGGGGTCAAAGGTCAATACTTTGTACGCATTGAAAACGCAAACGCCACACTGCCCACCCCCATACTTTGGCAAAAGCCCCTTCCCCTCTTTTCTAGATCCAGCTGCATCGCCATTCCTGCTTCACCGAAGCCCAAAACAGCCCTGGCCGAGAAAATCTGGACCCTTCGTGACGGGCCTGCCCGAGGCAAGGCCCGAAAAGGAGCAAAAAAAGAGCAATCAAATAGAGAAAGGGAAAAGCATGCGAAAGGTCTCACGCGAGCGAATCCATTAAGGATTGTGTTTGTCGACCGTAAAAATATAAAATAAAATAAAAACGCGCGAAAAGGCGCCTTGGCCGACAGCGCGAATTGCTCAAGGGAGCAAAAAAAAGATGGTTCGGCCGGGAATCGAACCCGGGGCCTGTTGCTACGCGAAAGGAAAGAGCGTGCAGTGTAAACATGGCTCTGTTGGACTCGCACTAAAGCAGGTTCTTTATTTATTTCGTTTTTTAAAAAGTCCACGATGCAAACAAAACAGGAGGGCTTTGGATGGTCGCCGTTGAAAGGGGGTGACCAAATTATATAGGCCTCCTTTGATCGCTGGCAACGGCCAACAAAGAGTTTGCCAGTGACTCAACTTACAACCTCAACGACAACTTTCACAGTGCGGACACAGAGTTTATTTGAATATTGGATTTATTTCTTGGTTTGCAAATGCTGCACAGAGATGTACGAGCACGGCTCCCCTAAAACTAAAAAGAGAAAAAGGAAATTTTGACTTTGTAGTAGATACATGAAAAAAATGGAAACGAGATCTTCCTCACTCTCTGTTCTTCTCCCTGTAAACAAGGACGACACCTCTCCCCCTTCAAAAGCAACAAAAGACAATAAATATTACCACGTCGTGGACTCCTACCCGGGGCCAGCTTTTAGGTATAATGCAAAGGACGAAAGGAAAGACAAATAGTCGGGACCGGGCCCAGGTCGTATCTAGCGCAAGAGAAATGAAAAGATGGAAGAGAAAGAGAAAAAGAGAAGACGGGAAGAGAGGGAGAGAGAGGCCGAGGAAGGGCTGCAGAAAAACAAACGCACAAATTAATCGTACATGAAGAGTATGCTAAATGAGTGTAAGAAACGAAGGCTGGAAACACAAAGCTGATAGAAAAAAAGCAAGGCAGACGAAGAAAATGTCTGAAGAGAACAGCACGCCGACTATGCCAGGTATTGCAAAAGCAACGAAACGAAATAAGGGAAATGGGATAAGGCAGGGCGAGGAAGTGCCCGGTGGTGAAAGGATGAGAGCGGCCGTGAAAAATTCATGCCCGTCTGCATCACTTCATATAGAGTTTCGCATCAAGCCACCATATACGATGCATCAAATGGCGAATAGAGAGTAGGAAGATATCGTTGGGCGGGATCGCTAGCCTGCTAGTGGCTGTTTTGGCGTATGAAGAGAGGGTATAAGCGAGAAACGTAATTGTACAGAGGGAGGTTTCTTTTGTCTGGTGGCTCGAATATTGTGTAGCCGTCATAACACACAGAAAAGGCGGGTCTGGTTGAAAAAGGAGGATGCTGTTGAGCAAAGGAATGTCGAGAACATAAGTTTTGTGGTCATAAAGCCGTTCGTAAATAGCCAGGGTAGGCTCTTCATACGCGAGCATTCACGTCGCCCAGGTTCAGCCAGCTCATGTCCGACGATGTGTCGGCCATAGCAAGCTGTGGCTGGCGGCTCATGCCCGTCGGCACGTACGACTTCTTGCCACCCGACCCAGACGCCGGCGCAAGAGAAGTGCCCTGCGAGGAGTTCGACCCATAGGCGCTGCTTGGCGCACGGTTGGAGCCCCATGGCTGGTCGGAAGACGACGTGGGGTCCCACATGTCATGGACACTGGCGGGGATGCCGCTCGAGTATCCAGAGTGTGACGACGTCTGGCTGGTGGAACGCACGATCTTACCCTGCATCCCGTCCTTCAGGTAGTTGTCATAGTTGGCTATTGTGGGCGAACCAGAGTTGACGCGTTGGAAGCGTGGCTTCGCTTCCGGCATGCCGGGGATGTCCAGGGGCGGCACGGTCGCTGAGTCTTGCGTAATGCGATTTTGGTTGTTAGTCGAATAGTTGCTACTCGCGTCACTGGCGACCGTTGTGCGCTTCGAGCTGCGGCTGTTCTGGCCGTTGCTGTTCCCGCCGCCAAAGCCAAGCATGTTCAGCGCGCTGCCTCCCGACCAGTACCGGTTCCAACCCGAAGAACGGCGTGTGCCGCTCTGGCCGTTGCCCTGCTGCGGCTGCTGCTGTTGCTGCTTCGAGTCGGTAACACTCCGACCGTAAGAGCCTGTAGCAGCTGCGGCCGCCCCGGCTCCAATGCCAGCTCCGGCACCGCGCTCGAACTGCATCTGGCGCGGAACAGAGCTGGCAGACATACTGGGTTGGGCCTGAGGGATCGGCCGGCTAATGGTGCCCTTGAAGCCTTTCTTGAAGAGACTACCAGTCGAACCGCGCTTGGATGCACCGCCGCTGTTGTTTCTCTGGATGGTATCGGGCTGGCGGGGTTGGTTGACGCGGCCCATCAAGATGGCCACCGAAGAGAAAGAGCCCTGCGAGTCCTGTGCCTGGTGGCCTGCACGGAATGTACCCTTACCACCGGCATTCGGACGCTGTGGGAAGCTGTCGCTAGCAATGGCAAACGCATCCTTCTCGGACGAGGACGTACCGCTAGCACGACGGCTGTGCGCGGCCTCCAGGAAGTTCCGGCGCTTACGGCGACGCATAATGAGGAAGTACAGGCCAATGAGAACAATGCCCATGGCAGCAACACTGCCTAGGACAATACCCAGAACAGCATTCGTGGGCAGGTTGTGGGACGTCGTGGCCGGGACGGCGGCGGCGGAAGAGGCCGCGGGTGTAGAAGTCGCCGAGCTGGATGCTGAAGAAGGGGCAATGAGAAGTGTTGTCGGGGAAGCAGTCGATGAGGGGTGTGCCGAGGAGGAGGACGAGGAGGATACAGAGCTGGTCTGTACCTTCGCCTTCTGTGCCGACAGCATCTGGGTGGCATTGCGCCACGCGTTCGTACGGCCGTTAAACACGCAAAGAACGTCACTTCCACCACCTCCTGCAAGCACAACCATGCCACCCGAGCCTTGCGCCACGGAAAAGCCAGAACGGGTCGTAGTCGGTGCCAGAGTAGCATTGTACGCAGGCCACTCGCTCAATGTGAGTGAGCTGCGGCGAGCAAACTCTGCGCTCCACGCCTCCTCCTCCACAGACCGCTTCGAGGGCCCCGCGTTCGTCACGGGTGCTCCGTTGCCGTCTTGGAGAACGATGCGGCTGACCTGGTTTGGCGACACAGTGACATCGAAAGTGTAAAGATTCTTGCTGTTGTCGTCACCGGTAATTAATGCCGCCTGGAGGCCGGTCGTGTTGGTCGTCAGCGGCTGAAGGAGAGTAGCGCCCGAGTCGACCCAATTCTTGCTGGCACTGTCGAAGAGCATGACGGCGGTGTTGGATGTGCTGCCGCCAATCATGAGAATCTCGGAATCCGACCACCCCAAAAGAATTGGATCAAGCGTCGGCGGTGCGGTTGCAGAGATAGATGCCACCTCGTATGGGGCAGATAACCCAATGGTGAAAGTCTCCTGCGAAGCGATCTCGGTGCCGTCTTGCTTGCCACCGTACACCAAGATGCTGTCCGTCGCGTTAATGTAGGCGGCGCCATGATATAGGCGATCTTGTGTGACGAGCGACGGGGGAGTCAAAGTCTCCCATTCACCAGTCGCGTAGGTGTATTTCTGAAGACCGGGGTAGTCTGTCGTTGTGCTTGTGCCGCCGACGACGTAGAAACCGGCCTGCGTAGAATCGGCTGGTGTAGAGCCGACACAGACGGCACCGGTCACAGACGCATTGTATCCCAACGTCTTCCACTTGGCACCCGATGTCAGAGTGAGGGACTGGAAAGCAGATGAGGAATATGTGTAGAGCGTGTTGTTGAAGATGGCGGAACAGATGTTGTTCAAAGCCACGGTTGGCTGAGGGAGCGACATCGTGTCGGTTGGCCCCCTCGGGGATGTTGCGTAGAATCTGAATACGGTTGAAGATGCGAGAAACTTAAATCAGACGAAGGGCTTAACAACGGTGCCTGAGGGAAGTCGTATCCCGCTGAAGCCCGTCAAGCGGAAGCGAGTAAGCCGTTTGGATCCCGAGAACGTCGTCCTATTGCCGGCACTGCATAGCGTCGTCGTACGTCGGAAGAGAGAAAGAAACGAATCTAGTCCGAGAAATGGCCAGTCGGCAGGCCTGCTGAAAAATAATCGAGCTGCACAAAGCGAGGTGCCGTCGTTGAGACCTGTTTTGCTCGAAGAACAGGCCGTGAAGCGTCACGATTGCAGAACAAAGCCGGAGCGATCACGACCAGCAAACAACAAAAACAAAATTGACCGAAAGAAATCGTAGTTGGCTGAATGGCGGCGCGGTTCGGCTGGCGATGGGAAATCGGCGGGGCAGTCGAGTAAGGCGATTGCGGTGGCTCGTGAGGAATGCAAAGAGTGGTCGAGTTCGCGCACGAACGAAGGGAGGGCACGAAAGCAAAGAGGGAATGTAAAGTA
Organism: Sporothrix inflata; assembly: GCA_021396225.1. Classification (NCBI taxonomy): domain Eukaryota; kingdom Fungi; phylum Ascomycota; class Sordariomycetes; order Ophiostomatales; family Ophiostomataceae; genus Sporothrix; species Sporothrix inflata. The sequence goes on along the minus strand of WNYF01000070.1, from coordinate 199,192 downwards.
TGTAAGTCAACGCGAGCAGCGAATACCGCAAAAGAATGCTCAAATCCGTCCTGGCGAAAAGGAGTATATCCGAGAAGAAAGAAAAGGAGAAAAGAGGCCACGCAACAGAGGCTGCTGTGAGAGAGAGAGAGACTGCGAGAGCGACTGGAAGTCGTGTGAAGCAAAAAGGGGAAAAAGGTGTGGCCTGAAGATGCGGGCGGTAGACGGTGTCGAGAGAAAAGGGAGAAAGGGAGAGCCGGCCCCCTCAAGCAAAGCTTTGATGATCGACGAAAAACAAAAGGGATCTCCTGGGCTGCTGGGCTGCGAGAGGACGAGTGTTTCCAGCAACAGGATCGTGTATGGAGGGAATGTTTTGAAAGAGCGGGAAAGGGGGGAGAAGGGAAGACGGAAGCGAAAAGAGAGGCAATGAGAGGTGAGAGACAGGTGAGAAGGGGTAGACAGGCCTAGGGAGGATGAGAGCCAGGAACAGGAACAGGAGCAGGAGAGGAGCAATCCTTCTCTTTGCCTGCACACTCGTTGGGTGCGTGCCAGTGCTCGTGTTCCTGCGTGTCGCACGACTAGGGTGGTGTTGACTGGGGCCAGCCAAGGAACGGGGGATGGATGGCTGGCTGGCTGACCGACCAGGGGGCGCGAGAGCAGTCAGATACGAAGCGCAGAGCAGAATATCTGCACGTCGTATGCGGCTGGGTTCAAAGCGCACCGACTGGAGGACGCTGAGGGCTGTGCTGAAAGCCGTGTGAAATATATTTTTGTTGTCTCTCCTGTGCTTTTGCTCTTTGGCGTTGCTTCTGAAAGAGAGGACCCTGGTCGCCTCGGCCGGTAATATCAATACGATGTTGATTGCTGCAGGGTAGAGACACACAAAAAGGGGGCGACGGGTGGCCTGCACCGCCTTCCAGGCACAAGAGGCTGCTGTTCGTTGTTTTCGTTGCTTTTACCTATTGATCTGCAAAGAAAAGGCTGCTATGTGCCAGGTTCCTGTTTTCGTGTATTTGGACGGAGCAAGGGGTGTCCGCCGAAAGAATGGAGCTGGCTGTTCGGCTGGCTTGCTGGCGAGGCACGTCGCAACGATAGTCTGGAGAGCAGTGCGGATGCGTCGTATGTCGAAGGAAGCATTTACAAAAAGCAAAATAACAAGAGACCGAAGAAAGGAAACTTTTCCCCCTCTCGCTTCGCTCGCTTCGAGAGACACAGCTAAGAGGAGAATGAGGAAGGCACGACCACGATGGGAGGGAAGGAGCGACTGAGGCAGAGCCTCGAATGGGACCTGATAGGGGGGTGAGGAAGGAGGCGTTGCACGACAAAAGGTCAGCATTGGCCAATCACAGTGCGCTGACATTGGTGGGTACCTGCAAGGGACGGGAGGGCTCAAGTATTGTTTTTCTGTGATACATAGAGATGCACTTTGTGTGACACATATTGATATGTACCACACCTTTACCAGTACTTGTTCCTGGGGGAACGTGCCCCTGGCGGTTGGCTCCTTCCCCTTTTTTGTTTGCTCTTTCGGGCCAAGGTTGGGCACGCTACGATGCCTCGTCCCCCCTTTTCCCTTTTCCCTCCCGCAAAATACGAGCGTCCTCGACCCTTTCCCCTCGTCTCAGCATATCGACGCAATCCAAAAAAGAACCAGCACCCTGGGTTTGCTATTGATTGACCCTCCAACTCGGATAATATAGAAGTCGGAAACGGGGCACACACAGCCAGGTTCCCCTGTGTTGCCGCGAAGAAACCAAACAATGGCGGCGCGAGAAACAGAAAACAAAACAGCTTTGCACCCTGTTTCTGTCTCTTCTCCCCTGCAAAACTCTCGCTTTTCTTTCTTTCCGCTCTCCCTCTGTCATAGTCTACCTTTCACTGCTGAGACATTGTACTAATACTACTGCCTATCCTGTTCGTCGCGACAAAGTCAGACCTGCGACATGTCTGTCCGACTTGATTCGCTGCGGCTGTCTCAGTCGCTGTCGGAAGCGCCCAGTCAGAGGACTCAGAAGGGAGGCAAGGAGAGCAGCGAGCACACAGGAAACTCACAGAATACCATGATTACAGAGGCTTGTCCTGGCCCTGTCACGAAAGGTCAGAGGCAGAGACACAACGGCGCCCAAGATGCCCAGCCGCTGCAAGAGAGAAGCCACCCTACTCCACTGGGTGAGCGGTCCTGTCCGGGGGGACCACTCTTGCTGAAACGCGCCGGTCTGCACAACGCCTGCCCCTGAGCTAGCGCGGACCAAGAATGGCATCCTGAAGATGGGCGTTGTACTTGGCCATACAGGCAGCGCCTGTGAGGTACATAGGCGCTCTCTTGGCACCCTACCATCCGAAGCGGGACCCAGCCGTGTTTACGAGAGCGGTCGATTACGACGAGAGGAGCTGGCAGCATGCTTCTGCTGCTGACTGCCTGCAAGAGCCTTCTTTCAATTTTCGACTTTTCTGCTCCATGCTGCTTCCTCGTCTTCCGACTGATGGAATGAATGCAAAGTGATTGTTCCTGGGCATCGTCAGAGCGCTCTTTTCGAGCGTCCAAGGCCCAGAAAACAGTTCTGCCAAGGCGCAAATGTGGCCCCTCCAAAAACCTAGTATTCCAGGGCCTCGGGGCTCGGCGACACAAGCAATCTTACTGTTCTCCGCACGTTGTGTTTCGTCACATTGCGATATGCGGTGCCCGGAGGACAAGAGCAACAAGAAAGAGCAGCTCGAAGATAGCCTTGCTGCACATCGAGCCGTGATTACAGGGCTGCGCAAAAAGAAGCTTCGATTTTCTGTCTTCTGGTCGCTAGGACCTCGCGGTTGCATTTGGGGGCCGTTGACGCGTTTGCCCTCGTCGCCCTCCGTCATGCAATGGTCTCGCTACACTTTCCTTTCTTTGCCTTTTCCACGCACGCGGATACCACCAGAGGGCGTCTTGGCTTGAGTGAATTGGGCAAAGCTGAACACACCTGACCCAGACCAGGCAGGCCACCACAGACCATCGGGGCATTTTTAACCTTTCAACAACACCACGAGTAAACCACTGTGTGTCCCTTTTCAAGGGACGGCCTCTTATCTTTGCGTGGGGGAGGGCCATCTCTCGCGTGTTGCCTATGCCTAATGCACTTCGTATGTTTGCTTTTTCGTTCCCATGCTGCGCGTTGCGAGAGGCACTAGAAGTCCAGCGAAGCTATGCCGTCTCTGGGCAAGGTTTGTCTCCCTTTCGCGGTGTCGTCACAATTTCTCCTTCCAGCCCGCGCTCTCTAATCTAAATTCGGCAACTCCCACCAGTCGTTGATAAAGGGCCCAGTGTCGATACATTGTGCTATGAGAAAGCTTATGGCGAGTCTTTCGTGACGATAACACATGAGCGGAGGCTCGGGCATGCCGATGGGAATGAGATAGGTTCGAGAGCAGCAGATATGTCTACAAAGTATGGCCCAGTGGCCGTCACGAGACCGGGTGCCAATATCTTGTGCCTCTCGTGGCTAACCTACAGATAACATCCGGGGGCCGTTCTCTCATTTCGTTCGATCTACGAGCGGCACAGACCGGCAGTCGAGCTAGATATGACGACGGTGCACACATTTTGGAGATCATGAACTACAGTCCCGCTCGCAATCCCAATGCGAAACACAGCTCATATGATGCCCTTCCTGCCCGCCTTCTCGAGCTTAGCGCTGAGCGTGCTGGTCCAAGCCTCGACGAGACTCGCGAATCGCCCAGGTTTGCTCGAGCTCGTTGATTTTAAGGTTGAATTGCATCTTTATGCATACCACCTTCGTGGCCATATTGCACTCTCGTTTGAAGGACCGCGAGAGCCGCCCGCCAGTACGGAGTTCCATATGTGATGCTGTGAAAGACGACGAAAAATCGTTCTTGGCCGCTCTGTCAGGTCGCTGCTGTTTTGGCTGCTGTAGACCTTTAATTTCGCGCGCGGCTTTTTTTAGCCCGTCGGTGGTGGGAAACTGCGTGCAGATGCAGCGAACCAGAGCGCCGATGCAGGTATACAACGCCTGATTGGTCAAAGTCGCCAGACAAACGCACCTCGCGCTCCACGTTGGCTTCCCCAATCGCTTCCATTCCCTCTGGGCGGCATCGACGTCACATGGAGCGGCATCCAGCCTGTGATGTCGGCGCTCTGTAGTTTTCTTTTAATATGTTTCTTCCAATCTTCGGCATCTGGTCTTGGGGGCCAAAGGATTCGCGGCCCTACGGGATAATAAAAATGACAATGTGATGGCGAAAAAATAAGACTAGATGTGTATATATATCATGATTAAATGAATAGTATAATAATAAGAGAAAAAAAAAAAGGAAGAAAAAATTAAAACAATATGAAGGATCTACGTTTTCGCACCGATAATATTTATAGATAATTAAGTATCATGACGAATTTATTATATTCTAACAATTTGCATACAACGACTCCCCTCCTACCCCACGCCCACCATGCCGTCACGCCTACCAGACAGCCATCGTCGTTGCTATATTAAACGACATGCATGCCTGGGCGGCTCGAACAGTCGTCGGGTTTGGGGTCTAAATCTGGTCTGTCTGGTCTGGAGAGGTCTGGTCTGCGGCCTTCCGTTCTATGGCCCTCCGCCTGGCGGCAGGATGCGGCCTCGATGCGGGCGAGGCACATCATCACTGTGCATACCCGGGCGTCTCCCTGCTGGGCCATTGTCTTTGTCTCTGTTCCCCCTGTTAACCCCTTTGTCCACATTCTCCCCTCTGCCCGTGACTTCCCGTTTGCGGAACGTCACGTACTGCTTGCTTGGCCTGCGCTGCTCGGAGAAGATTCTTTTTAAAAAAGACATCCTCCCCGGCATTGCTGAAGGAGGGTTGGTAGAGAAAAAAAAGAAAGCACGTTGGTTGGTATCGTTATAAATAGGTCCAGACGCATTCACAAAGACAAAAAAAGAGAGCCCCAGCCGGAGACCACCCTGATGCAGCAGAGAAAAAATGAGAACAAAAAGACGAAAACAGAAAAGAAACCTCCTGACCCTGCCCATAATACAAGAATAAATGAAACACAAACAAAAATCAGCAAAGCAATACCAAAAGCCCAATCCGTATTGGTTTCCTCTCCGTATAACTCCATGTAGCCAGTCTTCGTCTTTCTTTCAATGACCGGACTCGTTCCGAGTCGCGTGTCAAAATCACCAACCGCCAGATCTGCCTGCAGGAATATCCTGGGCAATCTTCGTCCCCTGCTCTCTGGTAGAGTTTTTTGTTGTTGTTGTTGTTGAGGCAGCCGTGAGAAGGGCGCCACTCTGATCAGAATGAGCGACCGCCGTGCATAGCCGTGTAGTTTCTGGTGGGATATGGCATGCGTCGTGGCATGGCCCGCTGAAGCATCATCCCGGGCCCCTAGACTGCCGGGGTTATGAATACTTCTGGACCAAGGTTGGGCTGTAACGTAGATTGTTAGTGATGCTGAAACCGAAGGGAAAAAGGAAAAATAAATTTGAAAAGGAAAAGAAAAGAAAGGACTTACTCTCAACTCCTGGAACTTCGCAACGGCGCCGTCAAAGTTCCACGCCGCCTCTGCGAGGCACATCTCCGAGTACTGGGGAGTCATGTTTGTCACTTTGGACAGCTCCGTGATCATCTTCTGTTTCTGCTCCTGCTCAGACGAGGCTTGAGAGGACTGGTCGGGGATGGGTTGGTGTGCCCGCAAAGACAGCATGTCGCTGACGACGCGGAAGGCAGTCTGGCCGCCTGGTGCAGCAGGGCCAAGCACGAACGTCCGTGTGAAGCTCCGCTTGCCCATCTTGCTGGTCGTCGGGTCGATCTCTTCAAACTCGCCGTGGAGAGTAAGAAGCAGACCGTCCACACCCGTTGGGCTCTGGCCTGTGGGGTCCATGATGCCCGGGAGCGGATGGCAGTCGACAATGTACTTTTGCAACTCCGTTGTGAGGTTGGGGTGCCGTGTCTGGGGCAGGGTGTTCCACAGCTCCTTGATCATGGCAGCGCCGCGGACGAGCCGCTGAACGCGCGCACTCCGGCTGGTAATCCTGGTAAGATTCCGGGAGTAGCGCAGGTACGCAGCCCAAGGAAGAACGGGCGAGTCACTGTTGTCACGAGGCGTTTGTGTTGTGACGGACAGGGAGAACTGGCTGGCGTCGTCATAGAAGATGGATGCCACCTGTGCTCTGTCCGAGTCGTAGAGTTGGATAAATTGTGTCAGGAACGCCTCGGAAATCCCGCTGCCATCGCGGAAGTCGGAGCCGAATTGTGGGATGGGGATCGGGCGGGCTGCTGCCTTGGCAGCCTCCTCCGCGGCAATCTGCTCCGGTGTTCGGACCTGGACATTGCTCAGGTTCATGAGCTTCGGGAACCACTGCATGAGCTCCGTCTTGTAGTTGGGGTCCTCGGTCTCCACGGGGCTGCCGATCATGAGAAGCGTCTCCAGGTTGCGGAAGCGACCTCTCCAGCGGTTCAGGCTCTTGAGTTGTTTGAACTGGTTCCCGCTGAGGTCCAGGTTCTTGATGTCGGGGAAGGTCTCGGCGAGATCAAAGACTTGGCCGACCCAGTCAATGTTGTTGTTCGCGAGTGATACACTGACCACTGCGTCACGCTTGGCGTCGGCTGTGGGGAACGTCTCGTCACAGATCGCCATGAGAACCTTGAACGTCTTCTCTGCACGGTCCTTGTCCTCCAGGTACCCCATCCCAATAAGAACGGGGTCCTCGCCAAGTCGAGAGAGGTTGAGGAGCTTGGCTCCGGCGTCGTACCGGGTGGCAAGCACTTGCTGGAGCTGGGACTTCCGCTCCAGTGTCTCCTGGGAGAGCTTGGGCTTCGGTGCAGCCTGGCCGGGCCATCCTTGTGGGTCCTCTTCCACGGTGAGTTTTGCGCCCGCAAAGACGAAATTGTTGAGTTTCATAAGCTCCTCAGCGTCTTCCTGGTCCACCATGACAGAGAGAACGAAGTCGTTGTCGAGTCGCGACTGAGGTGGTCGTCGTGTTAGCTAGTTAGTTGGAAAACGGAGGAGGAGGAAAGCCGCCCCCGAGGGTGAGGATGGTTGTGATGGTGGCGTGTTGACGGAGGTAGGTTGGTAGATCCGGGAAGAAGGCCACTGCCCAAAAAAAGAAGACTCCATGTAAGTGTTCCGCACGCCACAGTTTCAGATACATACCTTGATGATTTTGAGTCCGCGCCCCATGTTCGCTGACTTCCGCTCGATGAAGTCGAGAAGGCCCCGTTCGCCGCGGTCGGCGTTCGACGCAGCCTTGCTCTGTTGTAGGCCGACGATTTTGAACACCTTGCGGTTGGCCATGTTGCTGAACTTCTTTCGCGGAAGCTCAGAGATCCGTTTGGCCAGACTCGCCTCGCCCGACACGCCCAGATGCCGCTTTATTTTTTGTTCAGCGGACGAGACGGCACGCGAGCCTCCCCGTCCACCGCGCGTCGACGGGCCAGACTTGCGCCCGTCGGTTTTCGCGACTGGGTTGTTGCCCATGATCACGTCGCCATTGCGGTCGGTCTTGGGAGCACCGCCCCGCTTCCGAATGCCGCTGCCAGTGGTGCCGCCAGTGGTGCCACCACGCGTGGAGTTGCCACGCGTGGAGCTTCTCGTGGTGCGCGCATCGGCGCGAGGACCAGTCGGAGGAGCCATGTTGTAGCTGTTGGGTTGCGGCCCGGTAGGAGGAGAGTCGGTAGGAGGGGGAGGTGTCGAGAGGGAAGAAAGGGGAAAGCGCCGGAAACAAGAGACAGGAAGAGAGCGCCGGTTTACTCGAGCGTCGGTCTTCGAATGGGAGTGGGGGTGGGAGAGCGTCTGGTTGTTGAAGTGGTGAAAAGATCGCGAAAAAAAGATGTGGCGAGAGAGCAAAGGTCGTAGAGGTCTGCGGTCGTGCGCAGGCAAAGAAAACGTTGAAACAAATGATAGAAAAGAAATGAGAGAGGGACCAAGGGCGAGGAGGAGAGCGGCCGATTTTGTAGGCGTTGTCGGCGCTGGCGAGAAGGGAGACGCGAGAAGATGAAGTAAGAGAAAGCTTCTTTGTTTTTTCCTCTCTCTCGCCTTTGATGTTTGATGGATGCCCGCATGCGGGAAGAGCGAAAGAGTTTGGCTTGGAGCGCGGTTGGAACGCTGTGATTGGCCGGCTAAAGCCCCACATCAAGGCCTCACAGGCAGCAAGCGCAATGTTAGTCATTTTCTTTGGTGCCTTGTGCCTGCCCCACCCCCATGCAAAACACAATGTACACCACACGTGACTTGGCGACAGAGGGGAGAATGGGGGATCCCGCGTCTGAAGTGCCTGAACGCGGATAGCGCGTCACTCGACGCCCGTTTGTACTGCTCACTGTTAACATCACCACCGACTACCAACACACCATCCTCATCAATGACACACCACCCTGAGAGCGAGGCTGTGTCAGTGACCCGGGATGGACGACGACGACGATTTGTTTGGCGGCGATGTTGCCGACGAGGATCTGATGTTCGCCTATGAGACGACGCAGTCAAGTCGGCTGTCGACCTCGTCAAGGCCAATGACAGCGGCCACAACCCCCTCAACCGTATCCACGGCACGGACGACACCGAGGACATCCACTGGCTCATGGAGCGCTGCACCGAGTACCGGACGACCGGTCGTGTCTAGCTTCCGGCCAAATGCTGCCGGAAAGTCCATGGCCGCGCCTCCACGCCCGCAGCCAACAGACGGCAATGTGTCAAGAGGTGGACCTCAAAGCCAGGTATTACGGGCCCACAATGCTTTTTACAAAAATATGTGTGCATATTCTAACCCTTTTATAGCGTAACGATGCCCGGCAATCGACGGCCCAGGCGCCCATCGACCTGTCGGCCGAGCTGGACGATCTGCCGTCGGATGCGTTCGACAGCTCATTTGCGAGCTATTCCGGTGCTGCGTCACATTCACAGCGCTCGGTCATCTCGAGTGCCAGGAACCCGCTGCGGCTCTCGGGCCAGCAGTCGTTCCGGCAGACCACGCTGTACGGCGATACGCTCCAGGCTGAAGCATCACAATCGGCACACCAGAACCATGCCTTTGTGTCGGACCTACCGCCCGAGAAGCCCACGCACCACAAGATCGACAAGGAGGCCATGAAGACCTGGGTCTACCCGACGAACCTGGGCGCCATCCGCGACTACCAGTTCAGCATTGTGAAGAGCAGCCTTTTCAACAACACGTTGGTTGCACTTCCGACCGGTCTGGGCAAGACGTTTATTGCCGCCACGGTCATCCTCAACTTCTACCGCTGGACAACAGACGCCAAGATGATTTTTGTGGCACCGACTAAGCCCCTCGTATCGCAGCAGGTCGAAGCCTGCTTGAATATTGCCGGTATTCCTCGGTCAGACACGACGCTCCTGACGGGCGAGACGCCACCGCCGCTGCGAGAGGCTGAGTGGGCGAGCAAGCGTCTATTTTTCATGACACCGCAGACGCTGCAGAACGACCTGTCCAAGGGCTACGCCGACCCCAAGTCTATTGCACTTTTAGTCATTGACGAAGCCCACCGCGCGACGGGAGACTACGCTTATGTGAAGGTCATTGGCTTCATGCGCAGATTCACTAACAGTTTCCGCGTCCTGGCGCTGACGGCGACGCCTGGATCCTCCGTCGAGGCGGTCCAGGATGTCATTGACAACCTCGGCATGTCCAATGTCGAGATTCGGACAGAGGACTCCATCGACATCCGCCAATACGTCCATAACCGGGACATCGAGCGACTTACGATGGAACCGTCCACCGAGATGAAATGTGTGCAGGACCTGTTTTCCAAGGCCCTGAAGCCATTCTGCGACCGACTCACCCAGCAGGGCATCTGGTTCGGGCGGGACCCAATGTCCCTCAACACCTTCACCCTTCTCAAAGCCCAGAGAGAATGGATGGCTGGACCGGCGCGGCATCTGAATCAGGGTACAAAGTTTATGATTATGGCGACGTTTGCATTACTCAAGACCTTGGCGCACTCGATCAAGCTTTTGAACTTCCACGGCATCCGGGCATGTTACGACAACTTGGCCGAGCTCCGCTCCGATGCCGAGAAAGACGAGAAGGGCTCCAAGAATCGAAAGCAGTTTTTCCGCGACCCGGACTTCCAAGAGATGATGATGACCATTGAGCGGTGGATGAAAGAGGACAGCTTTGAGAGCCACCCCAAGCTCACCTTTCTCAAAGAGCAGCTGTTCGACCACTTCAAGGACCAGCCACCCGGATCCAACACGCGGGCCATTGTTTTCAACGAGTTCCGCGACAGCGCCGAGGACATTGTGCGGAATCTCAACCGCGGCATCCCCAATGTCAAGGCGTCGATCTTTGTTGGCCAGGCCGACTCGAAGCGCAGCGCCGGCATGAAACAGAAAGCCCAGATTGAAGCAATTAAGAGATTCAAATCGGGCGAGTTCAATGTTCTGGTGGCGACGTCAATTGGCGAGGAAGGTTTGGACATTGGCCAGGTCGACTTGATCATCTGCTACGACGCCTCGTCCTCGCCGATTCGCATGTTGCAGCGCATGGGCCGGACGGGCCGCAAGCGTGCTGGCCGCGTACTTCTTCTGCTCATGAAAGGAAAAGAGGAGGACAAGTTTGCAGAGGCACAGGACAAATACTCCAACATGCAGAAGCTCGTCAGCGAAGGGTCGCGGTTCAACTTCCGTTTTGACCTTTCGGAGCGAATCGTCCCTCGAGACATCAAGCCGACAGTCAACAAACGCCACGTCGAAATTCCTGTCGAGAACACGCAGGATACATCTCTACCGGAGCCTAGGAAGGCGCGCGGGAGGCTGCCCAAGGCGTCGAAAAAAGTGTTCCACATGCCCGACGATGCGGAGACTGGATTTGTGACAGCATCGACTGTGAAGGAAGGTGGCCAGACGAAGCTCGGGTTCAAGTCGAAGACGAAGGCGGCTGCACCGAGACGGACTGTACCAGAGCCAGCCGAGACGGACTCGTTGGTCGACATCCCGGACCTCGGGACCTCCCTGAGAGACGCCCGTAAGAGCGGCGGCTACAACAACAATTCGTCGTTTTCGTCGGCCTTTGGGCCACAGGACAACACACCGGTTATCAACACGGCGGACCCCGACTCCTTACAGAAGCTGCGCCCGACAAAGTACCTACACCACGGCACATTCACTCGACGTAATGTTCGGCTCATGAGCCGACTGGCAGAGGGTGCCTACGACAGGCCGCGGTCCCAGGGCCAGTCCTACATGCGTCAGAGGGTGCCCAAATTTGCTCCCCACTCGGACGAATCTGAAGAGTCCGAAGAGGAACGGATGTTTGAACACCCGCCACCAGAAAAGTCCAGAGTCCAGGCACCGGCGCGATCTAAACCGGCTGCCACCACCGCCACACTACCTTCGTCTATGGAGCCCCTGTCCAAGCGCCGTCGCGTCGGCCCTGTATCGACGATGACGGAGCGGGCGAGACTTACGCCGGTGGGATACGTGAACAACCAACCCGCTGTCAAGAAGGAAAACGATGACGATGAAGACGACGACGGTGGATCGTCACGCTGGTCGAAGAAAAAGAGCAGCAGCAGCAGCTTTAAGCCAGCTATGAAGGGCATGACGCGCCAGAGAAGCTCGCAATTCCAGTCGTATAGCTTTGGCGGTGGTGGACGAGACGATGCATCTGTGAAGGGAGAATCCGATGAAGATGACTTCCCCAAGCCGTCTCGACGGACATTTGCTTCGAAGCGCGGCGAGAAGCGTGTCCCGGCCACTCGTGCACAGCTGCCGCAGTACGGCCGTGCTCCTCCAGCTCCTCCAGTCAAGCCGACCATGCAACGGATTCTCGACGACTTCCCCGACGGCAGCGATGAATCCGACTCCAAGGCCGAGCGAGCCGCTGCCAAAGCGGATCCGGTCCTGAGCAGTAGTGCTCGCAAGAAGATGTCGTTTGATATTCTCGACGACGATCTGGATGAAGAGCCGGACGGAGACTTGGATCCTGACGTGGACTTAGAGATGCCAGATGTGGAAGAAGAGGCTGTGGACAAGGACCAGGAGGAAGACCTCGAGAAGGAGATGGAGAAAGAGGTGGAGGCCATGATGGAAGACATCGGCGACGGCAGTTTCGACGAAGACATCCAGGAGATTTCGAGACTTCCTGATCTGCCACGGACGGACACCGCCAAGTCGGCTCCTATGAGCTGGACGGCCCCCAAACCACGAAAGGTGTCCCAGGTCGTTGAAGCCGTTGATGAGCCGGATCTACCCGAAGCACCCCCCAATCACGGGTTCTCTGATATACCTGATATGCCTGGCCTGTCCGACATGTCTGATCTGCTGGAGGACCCCGAGCTGCCCAACTTCCCAAAGCCTCGCGAACCGCCTCCTCGGGATCCGACTCCGGAGGAGCCGATTTCTTGGGAGCCGACTCCTCCGCAGCCACCTCGAGAACCGACCCCCGAGGATGTGATCTCTTGGGAACCGGCGCCACAGCCGCCGCGCCGAGAGCCAAGTTATCGGGAAACCACTCCTCGCCAACCGAGCCCCGAACACACGGGTTTGACGCCGTCCCCCGAGAGTGACAAGGACAAGTACATTATCCGCTTCTCGCAACCCGCGGGCAACGGCGCCAGTCTTCGTGGTGTGCGCCGTGGACGTGGGCGTGGACGCGGTGCTCGCGGTGCGGGTGCACGAGATGCTACTCGGGGTGCTGGTGCACGTGGAGGCGGTGCCCGCGGGTTCGCAGCCATCTCCGAAGAAGCCGAGGTTGGAGAAGAAGAAGAGGTTGATTACACTGGTGGTGGACGAGGACGAGCCCGTGGTCGGGTTCGTGCCCGAGGTGGTCGTGGTAGCCGTGGTGGCGCTGTCAGCTATGGCCGGCTGGAGGAGCGCGGCGACGACTGCATGCGGACCAGCGACAACTACGAGACGGACGGGTCGGACAGTGGCGGCGATCTGGTCGACTTTATTGTTGAAGACGACGAGGAGGTCGAAGTGGCCCCGACATCGAGTCTCCCCGAGCCCCGCTATGCTGTCGACGATAGTGCCACCGACGATGACAATGACGACGGCTTTGATACTGGCCGACGCGGCCGAACCACAGGTGGCAGCCGAAGGCTGCTTTCCAAGAGCAGAAAGTCCACGGTGATCTTCACGTCGTCGCCCATCGCAAGCTCCCCGCCGCCCGTGGCTGCCGCCCGCAAAAAGACAGCGGCGGCTAAAGCCACCACGAATAAGATGAAGTCCAAGACCAATGGCTTGTTTGAGATGCCGATCCGTCTGTCCCAAACGCTGGACAACAGCGACGACGAGGGGGACGCGTCCATCTTTAGCGAACGGCACGGTCGGGCCAATCAACAAGCACCGGCTACGGCTGTTAAAAAGAAAACACAGAAGAAGGCTGATGTCGCCAAGCCCAAGGCGGCCCCGAAGAAACGGGCCCCCGCCAAAGTGACAGGACCGCCGCCGAAGAGTGCCGAGTTCATTCTCAGCGGCGAAGACGACTCGAGCGATGTGGTCTGTGACGACGACGACGACGATGGAGGAAACAAGGCTGCAACGAGACGTCCGGTCGGGGCACAGCGGGGCCGGCGGTTGATGTTTGACAGTGACAGCGAGTAGGGGCATGATGGAGGGATGCTCACGGGTCTATCAAGAAGTTAACGAACACAAAGACTACCACGGCTTTGATGATTTTGATTTTAGTTTTCATTGCATGTATATTCTATAAATAACGGAGTCGTCTATTTTATATGTTTATTTGAAATTCGAGTTTTCTACGATGAAGGTGACGCTCCTTATTGTTTACTTATATTGTCATGTCGTGAGGAGCTGCCTGCTCTGTCTGCTTGCTGTGACGTGATGTACTGTTACGATCCTTACCTGGTCAATTCTCCGATATAATCGTTGTCGTAGAGTTCCGTTGCAGTAGTCTTCTACCACTTGGTACAAACTATTCGATGGAGCGGTGCCAACAAGGTGAACTCGGAGTATCCCTATAAAGAAAGAGTAGTCACTCTTAGGTGCCGTTAGCATTTGGTTCAAACTAAAGTAATCAAACATAAACAGTGCAACGACCCTCTCGTGCTTGTCATGATATTCTCAGAAACCCCAATTTCAAAGCACTACCCTCCCTACCCGCCTGCCAGGCCATCTCCCCCCTCGCTGCCCTTTTCCGCCCTCGCTCAACCCGCCCCATCCACCAGCCCCCACCCCTCCGTATCGATCCCGAGGGAGACACAAGAGGGAACAGAAGTAGCAAACGGAGCAGGGATCAAGGGAAGAAAAGGGAGGGAATGGGGGAGAAGACCCGGCAGGTATACGGGCCTAGCGGCAGGGGCAAAGAAGAGAAGGAGGAGGCTAGGTGTTACCCTGGCTTTGTTCTTTCCCTTTGCAAACACCTGCAGGGACAGTCTCAGACGGCTCTTCCTATAGATTATTTTTAAGGGGTATGTGCGATTCTTTTGATCACACCTCATCATGTAGACCGACAAAACAACGAGAGGGAGAGAGAGACGAGTAGACTGCAAATAGATGGAGGCTTACCATGCATAAGAGATGGATGCACAGGGTGCCACGACCCGGTAGACAGGCTACCCGGAGAGAAGAAGGCGTCCAGGCATCCAGGCGTCGAGGTGCTTAGCAAGCCGGTTCTTCCCCCACGCCCTCCCGTGATATCCTCTTGACGCCTGTCCGGATCACGGAATGACAAAGGAAGGATGCAAAAGAGCCTCATCCCAGGGACGAGCCCGCTGTCGGGGCAAGGCCAAGGGGGGTATGCTATGACATCGTGTCGCACTCTTGTCAAAAAAAAGGGTCCCGTGAACCCTTTCCCTCTTCCTCCAAAAATCAGGGTTCTGGTCGTCCGAAGGAAGATCGTCGAAAGAAGGCTGCCACTCTCGAAAAGACCCCGAAGGGATCGTACGATGCTGTGCCAGAAAAACAAGGAAATCAAAGAAGGATCGATAACAATGTCGAAAAGAAGGCTTCTTCTTTTTCTTTCCGGTGTGCACGTGGTCGCGTCTGTGTCGTGGGGGGAGGAAAGGCGTCGAGATGCGGTTCGCTTGGAGGAGGATGACACGAAAAATTGGTAGGATGGAATGGCGGTCGAAAAAAAGGCGTTTGTTCGAAAAAAAATTGCCCTGTTCCCAGTTTTGTAGCTCAAAGTTCACACGTGACATTAATTTTGACACTGGCCCACTTTTAATAGGCAGCACATTGCAGCCCAGGAGACAAGACCAAACATGAAGTCATAAATTCATTATTTTATTCAAATCGACAAAAGACTCTTCTCGCTTTTGGGGGTTGCTTTTTCTATATAATTTTTTTGTTTATTTTTCGAGTTGTAGGATTTCTATCTAATGGGGATAAGAAAGTGTAGGGGTTCGAGGGGATATCGCTTTTCCTTTTGGGGTGTTCCAACGTGATGTGACGTACGACGTACTGCCTCGCTTGCCTATTGTCTCTGTCGTACTTTGCCACCGTATGTCACTTTTCAACACAAGAGTCGATCTTTGCACGTAAATCCATCATGATAATTTTTGTTCTTCTCGAGTTTGTTTCAAGAGGAAAAAAAGAAAAGATCAGATTCCATTTGTTATAGATCTCCATATATGTGATGTGGTAGAAACAGAAATGGTTTGGTTGTAGTACAAAAAGGTGACCAACAAGACGAAAAAGAAGTACATGGCGAAAAAGAAGACGTGACGTAGACAGCAGACGAGGCAGCAAAGTAAGCAAAAAAGAAAAGCAAACGGGAGGAAGAAAAAAACAGGTGTCGTCTTTTCGGCCCAGTCGGAGAGGTACCGTTGTCGTTCTTATTTTTTTGTAAAGTCTTTTTTTTTGTTTTGCAAGTTTTTTCCCCCATCTTTCTCGGCAAAGTGTCACACCAATGGGGAAGATTGAAAATATGAAAAAAGCAAGCACGGAAAAGGTCTTTGTCTTTGAAAATAGAGAAAATAGAAAACCTTGTTTCCTCCTCTTGTTGAGAACTCATAACTGTCATAAACAAATATATCACTCAAAAATAGGAGCGAAGTAAAAGATCAAAGGACTAAAAACAAAAAAACACCAAACTGTTGACAATAAGAGACCCGCCCATATTGGGGTGGTGTGGTCTTTGGTCCGCTGCGCTGAAAATAAAACCCGGCCGTGAAAACAAGAAGGTGTTGCAAAATACAAGTGAAGATGAGATCGAATGCGAGAATCCTTGGCAAAAGGAGGGAAGACGAAAGGGGTGGTGGTGAAACAGTGGTGGAGGGGTGAAAATTATGAAGTACAGGAACGTAGTAGCAGTGCAATAGTACATTTACCAGTCCATGTTGGTGTAGATCTGCGACGTGGGCTGCGAGTAGCCAGCGGCCAGGCTGGGTGTCATATCCTCAAACAGCGTGTCAAACACAGGGTCGTGCTTGAACGTGGTCTGCGGCAGAGCGGCCAGGTCAGCGTTGGGGAACAGGATAAAGTCGGTGCCCTTCTTGGTGGCGTCGTCCGAGTAGTCGACAAAGCCCTCGTCGTCCAGCATCGAGTCTGGCGTGAACAGCATGGTGTTGGCCTCGCCAAGCGGCGAGATGTGGGGCATCAGGCTGTTCTGGGCCAGCTGCTGGTTCTGGCGCTCCTGCTGGTGCATCTGCTGGTGCATCGCCTGCAGGCGGGCCATCTGCTGCTGCTGCGCGGGGGTGACCATGGGCGCGCACAGGTCGGGTGCCTGCAGGGCCATGAACTGGTCAAGCAGCTCCTTGTTGGCGTAGTTGGGCGCGAAGATGGGCTCCGGCGTCGGCAGCTGCATGGGGGCGCTGTAGATGTCCTCGTACATGGACATGTCCTGGCCAATGTCCTGGTAGGCCGAGTTGTTGTCCAGGCTGGAGGCGTTGGACGGCGAAGCGTAGGCCGAGGCATCGTTCAGGTCCATGGGCAGCGGCGAGAAGTCGAGGTCGTCGATCTCGGCGGGAAGCAGGTCGCCGGCCAGGATGTCGCCGGGCGCGCACGTCGGGAACTCAATGTTGCTGAACAGGGGCGCCGAGAACTCGTCGTAGCAGGGGGTGGTCACGTTGGGGCTGCGGGCGCTCACTGGCGTGGGCAGGTTAACCAGCTGCGGCGTGGGCAGGGTGGTGCTCGAGGCATCCAGGCTGCCGCGGGGGGACGAGGACGAGCCCTGGAGCATGCCGCCGTCCTTGATGGATGGCGAGGCGACCTGGACGCCACCGACGGTAGTCTTGCTGCTGCCGTTGGTCTTGGTGCGGACGTAGGTCCAGCCGTGGGTCTTCTCCATGTGCTGCTTGCGGTTGGAGTCACGCTTGGACTTGTAGGTGCAGGGCTTGAACAGGCACTCGTACATGGGCGGGTTGTCCGAGTGCTTGTCGTTCATGTGGCGATCACGCTCCTTCTCGGTGGGCCAGCCGTACTCGTGGTACTTGCAGGACTCAAGGGGGCACTTCCAGGGGCGCGAGTGGGTCTTCTCGTGCTTGGTCAGGTCGCAGGGGCGCTTGAACTCCTTGGTGCAGCCAGGCACGCTGCACATCTTGGGGGCGTACTCCTCAGGCGGGGCGTTCTTCTTGCGGCGGGCCATGGAGCGCATGATCTCCTCCTCGTCCTCCAGCTCCTGGCTGGCGGAACGCTTGATGCGAATGTTGTCCTTGACGTCCTCCTCGAGCTCGATGGGCAGGCCGGTGGCAATGGACACGGCACGGCCGTCGCGGCTGATGCGGACGAGCTCGGCGGGACGGCCGTTGACGGAAATGCCACCGTGCAGCTTGATCTCGTCAGAGCTGTGGGTGGGAGCGTCCGGGTTAGCAAGAGTAAGGAAAAGTGGGTTCACGGTGGCGGTGGACCGGAGGTTGTACCTGTGGAAATCCATGTTGACGGAACCGGCCTTCTCGTTGGCCTTGGCGTCAGCAAGTTGTTGGGCGTAGTGGTGGATCTGGTCGACGAGGTCGATAAAGTAACCGGCGGTGTAGGGAAGGTCGGCAGGGCGGGTCTGCTCGCGTTCGGACAGGTACTCGACGGTGGTCTGGAGGCAACGAACAGACTCCAGACAAAAGTCGAGATAGAGCTTGGCGACCTTGGTCCTCTCCTTGATACACAAAAACCGATAAGTATTTCCCCAGACGCCCGTATCGTTACGGAGGTCGTCACTTACCGGAGCGAGGAAGAGAATGGTCTTCTCGAGATCCCGCAGGCAGACAATATCACGCTTGTTGATCTTGGTGGTGCACTCGAGCAGGATGGGGTGGAAGGCCTTGTAGGCGGGCTTGGCGAGCAGCGGCTTGACGGTGTGCTCGTAGATGCGGTTGGTGGCACGTGCGCTCAGGCCGTTGGGCTTCTCGTTGGAAGCGGCGGCGGCGGAGCGGGTGACGGCCTTGGCCTGGACGGGCGCAGCAGCGGCACGTCTCGTAGCGGCGGTGGTGGTGGTTGTGTTGTTCTTACCAGTCTGCTGCTTCTGCAGCTGCTGCTTCTTACCCGAGGACGAGGCGACGGACGAGCCGAGGCCGCTGTCGGAGGCGTGGTGGTGGTTGGAAAGGCGACGGTTCACGGGGCGTGGCTGGAGAACGCGGCGCGGCTGCTCAGCAGGCGCGGAGGACGAGCCGCCGAGGGCGTGGTCGAGGAGGCCCTTGGGGACACAGTCGCTGTCGTCGTCGAGGAAGACGGCGTTGACGCTGTTCTTCTTGGGCGAGCTGATATGGGTGCCAGCAAGAGTCTTGCCAATGTTGTCGAGGGTAAGAGCGACACGGCGGCGATGGGCGTCGACGACGTCGTCCAGGTTGGATTGCGAACGAGCGAGCTGCGGAGGGCAGAAGGGCGCGTCGAGGTCGGAGACAGGGCTTGAGGGCGAGTGGAAAGTTGCGCCTTTGCGGAGCATGATGTTGGTCTTAAGGCTCAGGCCATGACCAGAGCCAGGAGAGCCGAGACGAGTCACCGGGACACGACGAGGGTTGGTAGAAAGGGTGGGCGAAGATGGAGAAGACATGATGAAGGATGGGAGTGGGGGACGAGGCGGGAGAGAGCCAGGTTTATAAATGATAAAAGTAAAAAGGGGGGTGTGGGATGAATGGAGGGGAATGGATGTGAGGAAACTTTCAGAGAAGGCTGAAGAGAGTCCTGTTCCCAGTGGATCTCTGGCTCTTTGTCCTTGGCCGGGTGGGGTCAAGGAGAGAGAGGAGAGACTGAAGAGACTGTTTCTTGTGGTCAGCGACTTTGGCCGGATACGACTTGAGAATGAAGAGACTGGAGTGAAGGAGGGAGGAAACGGGTCTTGCTTGGGCTTAGACCACCGGGGAAGTGATGCAATGACTGAGGGCTAGGAGGTTGTTTGATGGAGTAGATGGAGCGGACGTAGTGCATGGAGCAGAAGAGACGAATGGAAGGAGAGGAAAGTTGGCGAGAGAGGCCCAGTGAGTCACAAGGCGGCGGCGTGCGGTCTGAGTACACGCTAGGGCGTAGTGACGGCGAGGGAGACGGAAGGGGAAGGGAGATGGACGGGGATGGAAGATGGAGCGAGGGAAGAGATGGAAGAAGGAAAGGACAGGATAGGGATGAGATGAATAGGATAGGGAAGAAGGGAATAGGGGAATAGGGAAGAAGGAAAGGGAAAGTGAAGAGCGGACAGTTCTTACTTCGACTCGGAATCTCTAGGACTTTGGCCCTCGTTGTCGTGAATCTGCGGACTCGGTTGGGTCCGGAGAGCACGCGAGGATGGAGCGAATGGGTGCCTCAATGTTCGAATGGTTCGCACCGATGGGTTCGCGAACAACAGACGATGGAAGCAGGTTCTGGATAAAGGCTGCCGGATGGATGCGGCGGCGGTTCGTCGATGAATTGGGCACTGAGTACTGAACACTGGGCAAGTGGGCAAGCGATGCAATGCACGACGCGTGAATGACGATGGATGGGTGCGAGGGTAAACGATGGCAGAAAGGCAGTAAGAAAGACGAGACAGATGAGGCAAAAAGAGAAATGAGGCCGAATAAAAGAGGAAGCGAAAAGATGGGGCGGCGGTCGGTTCTCGTGCTTGTTCGCTGGCTCGTACGCTCTGTCGGGTTTGTTGGCCTCGCTACGACAGTGCCTGAGTGGATGCTGGTGGACGTTGGACGTTGGACGTTGGGAGGTTGATGGAAAGTGGGAAAAGGAGAGGAAGAAACGAGGCCGGCGACGTTGGGAAAAGCGAGCGGACGGCGGACGACATATGGGGGGCGTGCTGAACGTGGTTGCCTAAAATTGTTCCCAAAGGGGACTAGCTCGGAGCGACTACGCCTCCATGGGCGGAATCCTTAGGACTGGGCGAGAGGGCAGGAGTGGGTCCAGAGTCCTTTCTCTGACGCTGCGCGTTTGGTAGGGAAGGACAGGAGACAGGCCACTTTACTCGTACTTGTACATACTTGTACAGTGTGAGTAGTGTGAGCAGTGTGATGCACAATGCAGTGTGATACAGTGTTTGGCGAGGACAGGCTGGCGGCGGACAGACACTCTGGTCTCACAACGCCTGGTCTTGTTCTCGCTTGTCTCTTCTGAGAATAAGCTCGGTGAGCATGGTCCAAGGCAGAGAGATAAAAGAAGGAAAGGAAAACAATAAACAGGGGGAGAAGGGGGACAGAAACGGAATGAGAACGAGGAGAGGCAGATTTCTGGCGCGAGGAAACGCGATTGCGTCGACGGCAGACGAGGCGGGACTATTCCAAAGCACGCACAGTGGAAACGGGCTTTCAGACAGGCAGAAACGAAAGAAAGACGGTCGAGAGAAGAGTCTGATGCGAGACTGAGAGACCTCAGACTGGGCGGACTTTTGGCGGGCCCTGGCCCCGTCGACGCTCTTTTGGCGCTCTTTTTGGGGCTGCCGATCGCCAGGCTGACTGCTCCGCGGAAGACGGCAGGACGGAATTGGCTGTGTTTGGCTGTGTTGGGGGTGGCTTTGGCTGTGTTTGGCGACCCATGGACAGTGCGAGAATAGCGCGCACGGCCTCGCACGGCTTTCCAACGCAGAAGGAGGAGGCAACCGTTTTCTCCGGCCGTTGATTGCTTCGATGTCCAGGAGGCGTCCCCGGCCTGATAGCGCTAAAATGGCCCCTGTTTTTTGCTTTTTACGCTTCTTTTGGCGCGCATTCGTGGCGTCTCCGGCCGCTGATTTTGCAGGTCTTCGCATTTTCTCACTGTTGTCTCTCCCTTTTAGTGGGTGCTTCCCTGCTTTTCTCTCGCATTCTGCCCTCTCTGTCCATCGCGCCTGCCTTTGTTGTCCGCCTGACAAATGCAGACCGCGAGCCGCCAATCCCGGGCCTATCAATGGGCACAGTGCGGGTTTAAGCTTTTGGACATTCTCACTTTAGTTTCCGCATTTTGACCCTTTCCGACTTTCTTTTTCTTATCCCCTTTTTCTTGTTTCTCTCGCGCCATACGTCCTACTCTCCGCAATACGAGCTCGAACCCGACCGCGAAACGCCAACCTGTCCCCCCCGGTCGGTCCCTACCTCAACCTTGAGCCTGGCCGACAAGGCCGCTGGTCAGAAAAGCGACGGTGGTCAGTTTGGTTGGATTGCTTCATCGATCATCTGGCCTCATGACAGCTTCACTTTCCGGTGTGGCAGTTGACAGACTCCATATCTTCGGCACCTGCATTACGGCCGGCCCAGCCCTGACTCCCTCATGCAGATATGACTAACTGCTGCAGGACGGTGTCCGTTTGGTCTGGCCTCATCTGCCCCGTTCTTCCGTTCTGAACAGTCCCCCTTTTGTTTGTCTTGACAGTTTGGCCCTTTTGACTGGCTCAAATCGTCCGTGTTTTGATTGTCGCTTTTCATTGTCTGGCTCGTCTGGGGCCCCTCTCGACTGAGTCAAACGGCAAACGGGGCGGGCAGATCGTGGCTCTCACACTCTCCCTGGCGTTTGCCGCGACCCGACTGGTTGATCGCGTGGGGAGTCTCTTCCCTCTCTCTTCTCTCTCTCTCTCTCTGTGTCTCACACTGCTCAATGGTGTGCTGCAATGGTCGGCTGCGCACATGCAGCATTGCGCCGCACAAAACACCCGGGACGTGCTCGTGGGCAGAAATCAGAAATCGTGAATAGATTGCCGTGTCCTGTTGTCCTGTTGGCTGCCCTGTTCCCTGTAGATGCCACAGCCTCAAAGTACATAGGGTGCATCGACGATATTCCCCTGGTCTGTTCGTGTGGCCTGGACCACCGACCAACACGGCATTCTCCCGACTGCTTCCGTTGTCTGTCCTTTCTTGCTTGTTATCCTCCTCTTTCTCCCGCCGGTTCTTTTTCCCAACTGCCCGATTTGATGTCTTCATCTACGAGGTGTCAATCTCAGTTTGATTTGACTTTGCTTTCACAGAGACGTCTCAACGTCCATCGTATCCGCAAAGGCAAAAGATTGCCTGCCTTATTTCTCTTTTCCCTTGGCCGCTCTCGCACAGCTGTCCGAATTAGGCACAGAACCACGTCGAACTGTCCATTGCAAGTCGTATCGAATTTAACCTTTTGCTGGAGTCTCTCTCCTGTTGTCAATTCCTCCGGCACTGTCCCAAACATGCATGTCCACTCCCTCCGTCTGCCCAGTGCAGCACACCCTCTTCTCACCTGTTGACGAGTGTCTCTCGCCCTGTCAATTTCCATCCAGCCAACGCTTTTGTTTTCCATCAACGACCAAACAAACAAACAAACAGCCCTTTCTGTCGCGTCGTATCCCACCCATCCTGCTGCATGCACTCAGCACCCCTGCATTAGCCATTCGGCGTGCTGGCATCTGTTCACAAATAAACAAACGAGACAAACGAGACAAAATCACAAGCCAAGATGTCAATGGGCGTGCTCGTATTGTAGAAGGGAAAACGAGAAAAGAAAAAGGAGGCTGAAAGAATGCAATGGAATCCCCACAACCCGGATCGTGCCTTGACTGGTCTCGGTCTCGGCCACGGCCACGGCCCATGGCCATCTGCCATCTGCCATCGTATCCAGATGATGAAGTGGCCGCAACACCGAAGACTGTCCCTTTTTCCTCTTGTCGCCAGCCAGAGTCTCTAGCCATAACCCTGGCCTGCATCTCTTTCAGCCTGTGTGACCCTCCATCCAGTCGGTTGACAGGGGGCGGTTCGGCATGGAGTTCGGTGTGTCGAGACCAAAACCGGCACATCACAGTCGCTCCAGAGTTCATTGTAGATGATGTTTGTAACAAATAGAAAATACATGTCTGGACAGGGGACCTTGGGACTGCCTGCAGAAGTTCGGCGTCAATCAAAAAAGAAAGCAGAAGAGCAAACGCAGACAAAACAGTAATATCGAGACGCAAGGGAGACCGACGATAAAAGGTCCGATCGCCATATTGAACGCCGAAAACGACTGTCAAATTGCCGAAGAACGACCAGGGGCTGTGCACAGAAACAACAAGAGAGACAATCAAAGGACGGGTATGAGATAAAACAGCCAAACGACCAACAAACGACCAACAAACCCAAACAACACGGTGAGAACCAGCCCGCATCGACCTACAGATGACGGGAAAGAACACGTCCAGACCACAGGACCCGTGAACGTGTGCACGACAAAAAGGTATCTCGTCTACAACCTGCATACCATTCTCGTTGTTGTGCCGGCATCCTTTGTGACTTCTTCAATTCCATCTTCATCTTTCATCTTCCATCTTCCATCTTCCATCTCTCGCCAGTCAATGAGAGAAAGTGCCACGTCTATCATCCCCTCCACCACAGCCCTATCGAGACCGAGCTGCCATTGACCGGTCTTGTCTTCTGGGCGGGTCTGGTGGCTGCATCAAACTGTGCCTCGTCCTCCGCCTTTTGGGAGAAAATCCAAACAACGACACTACTGTTTTTTTCTCTTTCCTGTCTTGTTTATGGTGTTCTCCATATTGGCTTTGCTGCACAATGCAATACGTCGTACGTATTTCCCACTTAGTCTCTCTCCCTCCTGCCTCTTTTAGCAAAAACTCGTAAAGAGAGTGCAGATGCAGACAGAAACAAAGAGAATGGAGACAGGAAAGACGTGATGGGTGGACCCCCGGTTCAAGGTTCAAAACGCCTTGTCCCGTCCGCGTCAAATCAGACGCCAGGAAATCCGGCAGCCTGCGAACGGAGTTTCTCAGAGTTCTCTTGAGGTCCTCACCAAAATTTAAAGTGGTGCCTGGATTGGCGGTGTCGCTAACACCGAGTGTTGTGCCAATCGTTGGGAATCTTGACAAAGAGGGGGGCTCACGGGTGGCTTGAGGGGGCCCCGGCTGCAGTAGCGAGACGGTTTTGGGAGGCTTTTGTGCAGTTTTGTGGAGAGCTGGGCCGGATGCCGCGTTCTGACAGGCCAGACGGCCAGGTGCAACGCGCCCCCCCTGTCGGCGACAATCTGCATCATGTAAGGCAAACGCATTTTTTCAAGCACAATGTCCGCCTTTTCGGATTTGAGGGAGGGAGGGAGAGGGTCGACAAGGCCAAGACGGCTCGATACTGTCGACAGGGGTGCAGATATGGGGGTGACGTTTTTGTTTTCGTGATTCTCTTGTTGACGACATTGATTTGTCTTGTCTGTGTTAAGTGTTTTCTATTTTCTGTCTTTTGATTTTGCTGTTTCTTTTTTCGTGACTTCTATTAAAAGAAGAGTGAAAAGGATAGCAACATCACAAAAAACAAATCTGGAACAGCGTAGACGTAAAAAAAAGAAACTCGTATCTGCTTCTTCGTATCCCTCAATGCCCAATGGCCAATAAGACGCCCGGGACAACGCCTCGAGGCACAGGATCAAAACAAAGGAAGCAAACACGAACAGGCGGCAGGAACAGAGAAGAGCCATGCCCAATGCCATCTGCCCCGTATCTCTCGAGTTGACAACATCCCGCCTGTTTCATGTCCCAACAGCGCGCGCCTGCAGCATAGATGATTCGAAGGGTGTGGTACGGGGTAGCATTTTTGCCTCGATCCCCGACTTTCTGTCTTTACCCGGGGCCAGACACAGGTCTTTGCGGTTGTTGTTTGTTGACGCCCGTGAGGCACCCGTCAATCACGACCCTGTTTCTGATCCTCTGTTTCCCCCGCTAATGCCAAAAAGGTGCAAAAGAGCCTCATTCTCTGGGTCTTTGGGTCCTCAAAGTCTTTTGAGACCCATCGTTCTTTGGGCTCCACACGCGTGCGTCCGCCTTTTGTGAGGTGTGTGTTTTGTTTCTTGTTCCATTTTCTCCTTTTCCTTTTGCGTAGTTCGTGTCGTTCGTACATGTGCACACCCTTCCTAGCTCTTGATCTAGCTCTTCGAAATCAGGGATGCCTGTCCGAGCTGAAAAGAGAAATGTCGGAGCCTGCAAGAGGCTGCAGAGTTTTTTTGTTGCAACTCCATCTTCTACTCATCCTCCTTCCTTCTGTTAGCGCCCGCTGCAGGAACAACACCGAACTTACAACGTGTGCCGTCAAAGCCAGGCGAAAGAAGATGAGAGAAAGTGAAAAGTGAAAATAATGGTGCCTTGTGAACTTCCACGTCTTGGCATCGATGGGGGTTCTGTGTGACCCCGTGTTGTCACGAGAAGGGCACGGGGAAAGGGACAGACTATGTGAACTTCGCAATTGACAGTATATTGTTACATCTGCAGTTGGTATATCGTAGTATAATGTACAAGAGTGTTTGTGCCCCGTGACGCTATGCTATGGAATCCGCCCCGCGGCTGCCTCTCTCCGCTCCAGCCGGCCCGACGTCTCTGCCGCCGCCCGCATCTCTACGGCCAGCCGTTTTAACGGCAGCGGGTTTGGCACCATGCCTGGGTTCAACAGCGGCAGGTCGTAGCGGGCGCGCGGCGGGCCGTAGACGCTGCCGTTGTGGCGGGCCCAGCGCCAGCGGCTGCCGGAGCCCATCGGCCGTGTGTGCGGGTGGACCATTCGCACGCCGCCGGGCGGGTCGTCAGCGGGCGCAGTCGGTGCCACCGGTGGTGTTCCCAC
The DNA here is from genome assembly GCA_021396225.1 of Sporothrix inflata. NCBI lineage: Eukaryota > Fungi > Ascomycota > Sordariomycetes > Ophiostomatales > Ophiostomataceae > Sporothrix > Sporothrix inflata. Next base: position 173,386 of record WNYF01000070.1, on the reverse strand, counting down.
CACTCTCGGCAGGTCAGGCGCCTCGGGCGAGTCTGGTGGGCTGGTTGCTACTACTGCCTCCGCCGCCGCCGCATCCTGTGTCAGCGGGGCCGTCGTGTTGGGTGTAGTGTCTGGCCGTACCAGGGTGCAGGGCCCCAGGTTGGGCATGTCAAGATACCGAAACTTGGGTCGTCCCGGCACGGCGTAGTGCACGAGCACGTAGCCGTCCATGACGTCGTCGAGCTCAAAGCTGCGTATCGACGATGGCAGGAGACTAGCCAGCCGGCCGTCCAGGTCCGGTATGGCATTGGCTGTGGCGGCGTCGCGCAGGTCCGGGTCGGTCAGGTAGCGCAGGACCGGCTCAAAGCTGCCTGCCGTAAACTGCGGGTAGCATAATGAGAGGTGCTCGGGCCGCACAGAGTCGAGAAACCGGAGAAAGTCTGAGCCGTCGAAGCGCATGCCGTGCAGGCTGAGCGAGTGCAGGTGTGGAAGTGGGCGTGTGTCATTTGTGGTTGATGGTCTGGTACAATATGGTGGTACCGGCAACTCCACCTCCGTCGGCGGCACCATGTTGCGTCCGACGTGGTACCAGTCCACATTCACGGCCTCGAGCGCCTGCATGACATGCGTCAGCTCGGTGGGCGCCGTGATGGCCTCGAGGACGCGGTGCGCGGCGCCCCATTCGGCGCTTAGCTGGGCACGGTGGGCGGTTTCGAACTCGGCCTGCAGGCGCGAGATGGTGAGCCCCTCGTTGGGGCCATCAGCCTCGGCCTCGCGCTCCTGGCGGGCCTCTTCGAGAGCTGCGGCCTTGCGTTCGTCGGCGGCCGAGCGGTGCCGTAAAGATAAATGGACTTTGAGGCGTTTGAGGGAGGAGAAGACGGGCACGAGGGACGGTTCTCGTGTGAGTGTTAGGAAGGCATCAAACGGCAGCGCACACCCGACCACACTCTGAAAGACATCCAACTCGTCGGTCACGGGCAGCTGCGCAGCCGTTAATGCGTGAATGGCCACCCCGAAAGTCCGCTCGGCGGCGTCCCAGACGGCGCGCCACGACGGCCGGTACGGCAGCTCGTACGGCGCCACATAGTCGTCGTCGTTATCCGCATCGTCGTACGTGTCACCGGCACTGCCACCCCCAATCCCGGCGTCGACTTCCTCGGGAAACGTCCCGGCACCCCGCTTGTGCCGTGGCACAATGTAGATGGCCCGCGGGTTCGTGCTAGGCCCTATCGTCAGAGTCAAAGAGGCCAATGAGCCGTACCGGCCGTGTTTCCTGAGGTTGGTGAGAGCGGCCACCAACAACCGCTTGTGGTCTTCTGGATCCTCTTCGGGCACGTTCCGCAGCAGCGTGTCCTGGTCCTGCTCCGGGTCCTCATCCGGGTCGCTGGGCGGCGCCAGGTCGCTGTACTTGCTCATGTACACGGCCGTCTTGTTGCGGGCGATCCCTTTTAGGGTGAGATGCTGGACCTGCTGGCCCACCGCACACTCGGCCCCCGTCATAGCCACAAACGTCTCGAGATCCCGTGTCGTCAGCTCGACCGTCTTGCGGGCGAGAAAGGGCCGCAGGGCCGGGCTCTGCACGACGCGGGCGGCCAGCGTGCGGCAGGTCAGACGCAGCGCGCTGATGTCGGACACGAAGACGAGCTCGGCGACGACCAGGTCGACCAGCTCCGGGTGCAGCCGCTCGAGCGGGGAGACGGTAGCAGCCATGGATGCTGGGACAATGTGTTGTCCTTTCTGTTCTGTGAGGCCGAGTAACAGACAAAAGGGGGAAAGGGACCCTATGCGTTCTTGCCCTCGCACCGGGCGGACGGACGTTGATGTTCATCAGGCAGGCACCAGCACGGGTAGCTAGGCGCAGAATGCGGTCGGACTAAGTGGCTCCTTCCCCTATAAGTGATATTAGTCATCATGATCAACGTCACCACAGTAGTCGGCAACTCAATTGCATTAATGAGAAGAGTGTTCTATCTATTGACTTATTTGCATTTCCATTCAATTGGTGCTGTATTGTTTTCATTGCAATGTATTTAAGAGGTTACGATGACTGGTTGTCACAAGTGCACATGATTTTGGAAGTATATTTTAATCGATATCGTTTTATTTATCATTTTATGAGTTTTTTTTTTTCATTTTTTACTGTAAGAACAGCGTAAAAAGATGAAAAGCAGAAGAAAAAAAGAAAAAAAAAGAAAAAAGAAAACGACAAAGGAAATAGGTGTATAAAAGAGTGACTGGGACAATGGAAAATATATCAAAAGAGTGGCACATGAACATACCTGAGATGTTGTGAGCGCTAGGCTCGTTATTTGGTGAGATCCACGCCGCGACAGGCTAAATGTAGCCCGGGTAGATGCCCAAAGCGTTGCTGCCGTGGGTGTGGTAGCCGCCGCTGTAGTCGCTTCTAAAGCAGCCGGTGTCGTCGTCGAGAGTGTATTGAGCAGCCGCCCGCGCCGAACCCCGCGACGTGTTCCGCGAGACGGCCCGAGAGCTGTTCTGCGACACGTTCCGTGAGACACCAGCCGAGCCGGAGTCCGAGCCCATCATCCGCTGCACCTCCGAAGGGAACGACGCCCATATGGGGGAGACACCGTTGGAGTCACGCGAGGAGTAGCGCTGGTGGGAGTGAGAAGCAGGGGGCTGGAACGACGGCTGGACACGAGAGGAAGAGGGGCGGATAGAAGGAGCGCGGGTAGAAGGGGCGCGGGTGGGAGTAGAGTAAGAGGGAGTGGTGTAGGAGGTGTTGGTAGAGGGTGGGTAGTAGGCGTTAGAGGAAGGAGGGTGGTGGGTGGAAGAGGAAGGACGGTAGCCAGAAGAAGCGTGGGAGGAAGAGCCCGTGGACGTCTGAGGACGGTGACCGGAGGAACGCGACTTGGACTTGCGAGACGAAGGAGGGGCAGGAGTAAGACCATACGCGTAAGCAGGAATATGAGCAGGAGCATGGGGAACGGAAGCGTTGTGGTAACCATGAGACGAAGTAGCACGGTCGGTCTTGGCACGCGTGAAGCTCATCTCCGGGCCCGACATGCTGCTCAAGTCCACTGGACAACCATTGCTGTCAAGGTAAAAGGCATCCTGGCGACGGAGGGTAGGCGGAGAAACCTGTCGCTTCCGAGACGAGGACGAGGACGAGCACGACGGCATAGGGATATCAGCAGGGGGCATACCGTAGGACATGTCTTGCGGAGGAGACTGCCGATGCGCGGTACCAGGACGCACCCACGGGACCTGCACAACGCGGTCGGCGTATTGGCCGGCCGATAAGTGGTGGTTCACGGCATTTCTCCGGTGCACCTTCGACGACAATGAGGTGTGGGGACGGTTGACGGGCGACGGCGGCGGCATGTAGTGGGGGTTGGATGGCGGGTAGTAGCCCGTGGGCATCCTGGAGCTTGACGGCAGCTTGGAATCCTTGGACGAGCGGAAGAGGTTGCTAAAGACCATGTTGCCGGTATTGTCGGGGTTGCGAGTGTTCCTGTTAGTATCTTGAGTATTGGGTACGTATCTGGGGAAGCTGCTGGGGACGCTGCTGGGGACGCTGTTGACGAGCCTGGGGACGAGCCTGGGGACGAGCCTGGGGACGATCCTGGGAACGAGCTGGGTAACGAGCTTGAGCGCGGGCTTGGGCCTTTTTGGCACGAATGCAGTCGGGGCAGACGCTCCAGTGCGTGGAGGTCTTGTGTGTGCTCTTGCTCTCGCGGCAGCTGTACTGCGTGGCAATTTTGGGCGGTTCGAGCGTGGTGTAGACAAACTGCGTGGCTGGGCGGAGAAGCGGGCGCGGGATGGGATCGGTCTCTGCCGACGACGAGCAAAAGCAGCTCCAGAAGCTTGGTTTGGCGGGCTTGTTAGACACTTGCTGCCGCTCCTGGCGGCGGCGATACTGATTGTACTGCTGGAGGCGCTTGGTTTGTTTAGCGGGGCAGAGAACGAGGATGCGGTTGTGATGGCAGCATTCTCGATATAGATTGCAAGTGATCTCGCACATCTTTATATAGAAAAGGACGGGAAGGGGGGAGGGGGGAGAATAAGGGCTATTTGTGCTGCTGTACAGGTTATTAGGGTGTGCTCTGGGGTGATGATGCTGTTCAGGGATATTGGAGGGACAGTGTTGTTCAGAAAAAGTTGTTCAAATGACATTTTTGTTTCCATGGTGAACAGGACGGCAGGAGGTCTAAATATGTTGTTCGTCAAGAGTGGGTTCAAGGGCAGTGTAAAAAGTGCGTCAAAGGCAGAGTTGTTCATGAAAGGGCGGAAAGGACACTGGACGCTGGAAGATGCTAAAATTGTCTGAAGGATTTTGAACAATGCACTTGTTGAAGGATAGAAGGGGACGGGAAGGAACAAACAGAAGAAAGATCTTAAGATACACAAAAGAGGAAGAAAAAAGAAAAGGAGTCGAGAAATCAAACCAACAAACGATAAACGCTGAACAGAGCCTTTCAACTCTTTGTTCACTATCCCTACCTCTTTTTGGCAACTGCCACAGCTCTCAACAACCCATTGTCCGCCCCTTGCGGAAACCAAAACAGCCCCTTTGTTTCTTTGTTGTGCCCCTATTCCGGCCACGCTTTTGATTTCTTTGTCCCGCCAAATGCACATCCACACTGTTCGCGACAGAAAATCCTCACCAAATCCGCACTTCTTCACATGAACAATAAACACAACATTTTCAGTACGTGAACAACCTGGATGAACTCTCCTGAATGATTTCGAGGGTACAATACGGCAATGTAACCCGAACATTACTCGATCCTCTTTCTTTTTCTTATTCCTCAGCCACCTCTCCCTGTCTTTTTTTATATATTTTTGCTTGCACTACACCCTCTCGACGACCAAGAGGCTCGCACTCGGCAGAAAGTTCTGTCTCTCCTACCAGTCCTGTCCGCCGATTGCCTTGCTCGTCACCACCCTCTTTTGTATTGGTGTGGTCGTTTTGCTTTCTGTTTTGTTTCTGCCTTCCTGTATCTTTCCACCTTCCCGTTTTTACTGTCTCTTCTTGTCGCCTTTGTCATCTTCTTGCATTTCTTGCATTTCTGTACTTTTGCATAGCGTCCGCATTGCATCTGATTTCCTGTTTTCTGTTTTCTGTTTTCTGTTTCTTCTCGCTCACTACTTTGATTTCCAGACACCTTCACACTCACTCACCTCGGACATCACCGCGCTGGCACGGTGAGAGACCCGAGTTCCCTCCCTTCATCACACAAAATGTCCGTCTTCTCTTTCCTCCACCACCTCGTCTGTAAAAAATGTAGAACGACGACCGACTCCAATCGTGCCAAGCGGCGTAAGGAGCGGCACGAGGAGCGGCTGGAACGGCTGCAACGGTTGGAGCAGGATGAGTGGCAGCCTTCGTGGATGCGGGAGACGTGCGACATAGTGGTATTTAACGAGAACAACAGCGAGGAGGATTCTTCCGTTGTCGAGCTCGATACGTCCCCTACTCAATCCTGTGTTTCCCTCTCTTCTGTCTCTTCTCTCTCCCCGTTCGCTCCTGCCTTTCCTGTCTTCACGGTCGCTCCTACCTTCCCAGTTGTTCCTTCCCCACCCGCGGCCATTGATATTGGCATCACTACCACGGCGTTGGCCACAACTGCCATCACCACCCAGAACTACTCATCATCATCGGCGACGTTGTCAACCTCTTCATCTCGCACCTCTCTTACCAAGGTACCGGCCGTGCACGACCTGCATCGTTTGAGCAACAGCAGCTACATTGCCTCCTACACTCCGTCTCCCCCGCCTCAGCTTACGCTGTCCTGGGAACACGCACCGCTTTCGCCGTTGATCCCGGAGCCGCAGTACTACAATGCCTTGAACTTGGTGTCCACGACGTTTGCCGCTGTGAAGCCGCTACCTCGCCGGCCAATGGCACAGCGATACCCACTCCTTCTTCTCGACGGCACCTCTGACGACGAGAGCGAGAGTGAGTCCGGCGAGTCTTCGTCTTCCTTTTCCTCTTCCTCTTCGCCATCACCTCCTGCTTTTCCGGTTTCCCTTGCTTCTTCTGCTTCTTCTGCTTCTTCCTCCTCCCCAGCCTCCCCCGTCTCTGAGCCCCCTCTACCTGCTCACCCCGAAGACAACCAGTCGGCCAGCCGCATCCCGCGCGCCAATGGCAAGCCCCAACGAAACAGCGAGATTTCTCCTCTGGCTAGTCGGCGCATCTCTGGTGGCAACTTTGGTGACAACAACGACACCATCACCACCTCTAGTGGCCCCCGGTATATCCCTTCCTCAAAGTCAATGCCCTGTCCCCATCCTATGCTTCAGCGTTCCACGCCGCAGCAGACGTTGCCGTTCCTGTGCACCTCCACGACCTTTGACGAGATTTTGGCTTCGAAATCGACTTCCTCCTCCACGCACACTCCCAAGACATTCGACGAGATCCTGGCCTCACCCTCGCGTCCACAGAGGTTGTCGATTCGTCGTAAACCCGTCCCTGTGTCCTCTCCTGCGATCGAAACGCCGACTGCGCCGATTGTTGAGACGCCTCCGAACGAGATTATCCGCCCGTACAAGAAGCGCTCGGAACGCTATGCCCAGCATGTGCTCTCATTGTCACTTCTGTCGTCGTCGTCTGCTTCTTCGTCCTCTGGTAGCATCCCTTACAACTCACGCCAGGGCTACAGCATGCTGCAGTCCCTCCGCCGCTTGCTCATTGTGCCCGTCGACTGGTCCGCCGCTCAGACCCTCTTGTTTGTCCTGCAGCACCCGGCCGTCCGCCGCCTGGCCCTGCCGTCCCACCTGTCGTCTTCGCCCGCCTCCGAGCACTTCCGCGATCTTTTCGGTGTCCCGCCTTGCACCACCCTCAGCTGGTACGGCATCCTGCAGGCCATTGACGGGCCAATCCGGTACTACGCGGCGCGCAAGCGGAGCAACAAGAATTTGGGTCTGAACCTTCGTGTTGTGCCCCCCACCCTCGCCCCCTGCTCCAACCCGCGTGCTCTTTCGGCCAGCGTCCCCTTCTCGGCTGCCGAGCGCGACCTCGTCGCCTGCTGGCTGGCGAGCCGCGAGCCGCTGTTTACGCGCCAGACGACGCTGTCGATGGTGCTGCTGCGCAAGAGCGGGCAGCCCCCGCGGGGCAAGGCGCAGCCGTCACGCGGCTGCACGCCTCTGTCGCCGCTCGCGTCATCCTCCGTCTACAGCAGCGGTGACGACGCATTCTTCGCACACCACATCGACCCGGCCACCCGCTACGACATTGCCCGCAACCCGCGCTGCCGGTACCACCAACTGTGGACCGGCGCCGGTAAGAGCCGGCTGTCAATCAGCCTGCTGGCCGAGATCGATGTGTAAAGAGGTAAGTGAGGTGAAGTGAGAGAGAAAGCAAGTAGCGGGTAACAACCTCCTTGCAATTCAAACGGTAGGTTAGCGGCACACACAAAAATAAACAAAAAAAAAGGTATCCCCTCGTAGAGTTTCTGCCGTACCTCCTTTCTGGTAAAGGACTGAGCATGGCAAGAGAACATCACTCCCCTATCCTCACCCCGGCGTAGGTTCTTAGGTAAGCTTGTTGAATCATTAAAGTTTTTTTTCTTTCTATTTTCCGACGTCTAAAATATATTGTGCCAAAAAAAAGAAGTGAACAAAAGAAAAAAAGAATCTGTTTTTTGCGTAAAGACAACCAAGAGAATGTGTGTGTGGTGACAAGCCCCGGCCCCAGCTAAAGAAAGCATCCTGAAAAAGATGAGGCGTGGACTTTGTGTGTGTCCGAGCGGCGATGCAAGTCGCCGCCGTTACATAATACTGCTTTGCTTTTTGTGTGCTCCTCGGTATTCCAAAAAGAAAAGAAAATAACCGAACCAAAATGTACACAAAAATAGATAAAGTATACTGAACTTGCCCTCCCTTTTTCGTTTTCGTAGAATCGCTCTGTCGGAACCAAAAGGATTCCGACCAATTTTTTTTGGTTGTAGAAACATCAAACCTCATCACCACCCCTCCTTTTTTATCATACACACAGCGTCGAAAAGTTGGACGAGGGGAGATGGAAATGCTGTGCTGTTTTGCGCAGAAAAGCGGCGATGCGTCAACTGGCACTTCTTCTAGAAGAAAAGACTCCAGTGGCCTGTCATCGAGTCGCTTATTTGGCAAAGTGCAGATCGTAGCCGAGCCACTTGCGCTTCAGGACCTGGTCGACCGTCAGGCCGGGGTAGCCGTACGTCAGCGGCAGGAAGAAGTACCAGCTCGCCGCCACGACGGCCAGAATGACAAAGCACGCAATCCACGCGCCCAAGAGGCTTTGGCCCTTGAACCGCTCGCCCGCCAGGATGTGGCGCTTGGGGCTCGGCGCGGCCTTCTTGCCCGACTTGACCTGCTGGTACGTCGGCTGCTCGGGCTCGCCCGCATCCGTCGTGAAGATGAACTCGATCAGCGCGCCAGCGACCAGGGTGGACGCCAGGTGGGCAGGCAAATAATGGTGCAGGAACAGCTGGCGACCCATGACATAGAACGGGAAGTAGTGTGTGGCCCAGACGAGGAAGAAGAAGCCCGTCGAGTTGTACAGGCGCGAGCGGGTGCGGTGGTCGAGCGCGTCCATGCCGCGGCGCAGCGAGAACTGGTCGGCCGCGAGGATGCCAGCGAAGACGGCAAGCAAGCTGCTGGCGATCCACCAGCCGATGGGGTTGCCGAGGAAGTAGATCTGCTCGCGCGTGTCGTTCTGGGTCCAGAAGCTGACACCGCGGAGCAAGAAGGGCCACTGGTACGGCAGCGACGAGTACGGGTGGCTGCTGGTGAGCTGGTTGTTGTGCCAGAACATGGACCGCTGCAGTTCAAACCACTTTTGCAGGAACGGCAGCGTCTTGACGCTGCGCTCGACCTTTTCGCGGCGCGCGTCGTCGACGGGCAGCGAGGGGATGTCCTCGACGAGCCAGATGTTGGAGCTGGGGGTGATCTGCTTGTTGCCGTTGATCTCCTGCTGCTTGTGGCCCCACTCGGGCAGGGGCGTGGTGTGGGTCCACATGGCGACTTTGCTGGGGTTGTGGATGAACTTGAAATGGCTGGACACGCTCTTGAACTCCTGACCCGACTTGCCGTTCTCAATGCGGACCTCGAAGAGGGTATCGGCGGCGCGCTCACCGTAGGCGTCCTCGAGCGACGCGGTGGTGAACTCCTGGTTGGTCGGGTAGTAGGGCGAGGCGACGTCGTGCGACATGAGGACGGTGTCGGTGACCAGGTGGCGGAGGCGGACGAGGTCGTGGTTCTGGACGCTGCGGCGGGTGTTCTCGTCGCCGTCGGCGGGCAGGATCTGCCAGTGGTTGTTGGTGTCGTTGTAGGGGTAGCCGGTGACCTGCTGGCCCTGGCTGGAGACGCGGCCGTCGTCGTAGCGCAGGGGGTACTTGTCGGCGTGGCTGTGCAGGTAGGCCTTGGTCTCCTTGTGCATGATGCTGAGGGTGTCGTAGTAGTTGATGGTGACGGCATTAGCCAGCATGACGTTGTCGCTCAGCGTCTCCTGGAACTCGGGGGACATGAAGTCGTCGCCGGGGCCGGAGCGGTTCAGGACGGCAAAGTGGACCTGGAACCAGAAGAGGTAGAAGAGGAAGGGCATGATGATCAGGCCAAAGGCGCGCGCGGCAAAGTGGCGGGCGAAGTCGGGCAGGGACAGGGCACCGCCGGGTCTCTTGATGTCGAGCAGTTCCCAGAGGTCGATGCAGACGGCGGAGCCGATAGACACAAAGGCGAACAGACCAATGTACTTGGTCGACATGTCGCAGGACAGGGCGAAGCCGGTGAAGATGAGCCACTTCCACCACTTGCGCGAGAAGGGCTCGTGGCGCAGCTTGTAGAAGCGGATGTAGCAGAGGATGCTGCAGGCCATGGCGAAGACGAGGGTGGCGTCAAGCAGGATGAGGCGGGTCTGGCCAATGTGGGCGTTGTCGAGCAGAACGAGGCCGGCGGCGAGAACGCAGGCGGGCAGGCTGTAGCCGGACTCCCACATGATCAGATAGGTGACGGTGACGGTTAGCGAGCCCAGGAGGGCGGGCAGCGCGCGGAACGCGAGGTAGGGGACCTTGTTGGCAATGTAGGAGTCGCCGATGTTGTCGAAGTGGAAGTGGCCATCGTAGCCGACGAGCCAGCCGACGAAGGCGAAGAGGAGCTTGCCAAAGGGAGGATGAACGTCGAAGAAGTAGGTGCGTTGGATGTAGTACGAAGCGAACTGGAGGAGGTTAGCTAGGGTGAAGGGAGATAGTAGATAAAAGTAAAGAACACAAAGAAGCTCACCTTGCCGAAATGGACCTCATCGAAGACGACTTCGTCCGGGTGGCTGATGCCCCAGAAGCGCGTCAAAAAGGCCAGCGCGGTGATCAGGAAGCCGGCGACCTGGTACTCGCGCTGGGCGTCCTTCTTGGCCGAGACGGTCTTGGACTTGATGATGGTATCGAAATCCGAGTCGGACGACGCGCCATCCTTCTTCTTGCTGCTGCCGGCGACATTGCGCTGGCGCAGCGTGCCCTGTGGCGTGGACGAAGCGGCCATGCTGGGCAAAGGAGGGTTGCCAGCAGCTGATGAGTGGTCTTCCGGACAGGGGAGGGATGTCTTGATGATAAAAGGAGAACAGAAGAAAAAAGAGAAGAGAAAAGGTTAAAGGTCGTGAAGGAGGGACGAAGAAAAAGAAGACGAGGAGAAGAGAAGAAAGAGAAGAAAAAGGATAATGAAGCCGCGAAAGAAGCAAAGCGACAAAGTCGGTGATGAAGAAAATAGGAAAAGAAGTCAAAAACCGATGCGAGCAGGACACCTAGCTCGTGATAAAACAGAGGCTCAGAGACGCAGAGACTCGGAGAAGGGAACGAAGGGGTGTGCAGCAATAAATGGAGGATCGTCACGCCCGCGAAAGAGGAGACAGCGAGGGCGACAGAAAAGGGGACGCGGCAGGTGCTATGCAGAGGACAGCTACGAAATGTGTGCGCGCGTTCCATAGGGGGCTCTTTCCATTATTGGTTTTCCTCGGAAAGGGGAGCCTGTTAGGGCGCAGTATGGCCTGTAGGTGTGCGGGGCTAACACGAATGGAGCCGCAAAGGGAGTCGATTTGGATGTTAGTGGCGCTGGGGCTAGGGGGAGGAAGAAGCTACGTGTACTCCATTACGGCAGTGTTTGTCGAGGCTACGGGGGAATCAGGGGCAAGCTGTGGGAGCAAGGGGGAAGGCGCGAATGAGCAACGAGCCGGCAAGGAGTGAGGGAGTCGAGAAGGGGCACAGCAGGCAGGTGCGATGGACAATCAATTTGTGAGTGCAGTCTCTGGGAGGCAGTCACAGCAGTGATGTTATTATCAACCGCCCGAGCTACGTCGCAGATATTGCGCATACTGCACCGCTGGTTGATGGGTAGGGGATTGAGGTTGGACAGGATGGTGTGCACTGTGCACAGAGCTGCGTCAATCAATATTTGTACCGTTCGTTCGTTCTCTGCACAGCACTGTGGCATGGCGCAAGGCGTGGTGTGCCGCGGGCCCAAGGTATCTTACGGTACGCAAACCGGGTGAAGCGGTTGCCAAGAAGGAAAGAACGAGTGGTGGCGCGAGGGCACATAAAACGCGTTTCTCGTCTCGTTTCTCGTCTCGTCTTTTTTCTTCTTTTCTTTTTGCTGGAAGGACACTTGGCTTTCTGGCGCTCAGAAACACGAGAGCTTGGTCCAAGCTCCCGGCGATAACGATAAGGAAGGTACGAGGTACAGGCGCAGAAAAGAGGGGCTCGAGGGGCATTTGAGCAAAAAGCATATTTCCATTTTCGGAGATATCCAACGAGGCCGTGGAAGGTGCAACCGACGCACGCATGTGAGGGCAGGAAAATCACAGAAAAGCATGCCTTGTACGAATTGGCAAGCTGGCTGACGATGTGGTCGAAATAGACTCTGGGGAAGTGGGGAGAAGACGGCTTATGAATACAATGGCTCCGCAGACCGGGGATCTCTCGATTGCCACGCTTTTACGTCGTAGATAGACTGGGCGGCTGGACTAGAAGCCGCAGACGGATCCTGATGATCAGAATTTGTCAATTCTAGACCTCATTCGCGATATCACTTTCTAGAGCGGGCTAGCGTTGAAACAACAAGTAGCAGCCGCGCACCACAGCCGGCCGGGGCAAGTGCAGGCGTGATCCACGGCCGACGGAATCCGATGTGCGGAGCGTGTGGGCGTGGTCGTGCATGTTCGACAGACTGGGTGACTGGCAGACTGGGTCCCCGCCAACGAGAAAGCGCCAAAACGGGCAAAAGCTGAAAAAGAGGGAAAAAGAGGGTAGGCGCGGCCCAATGTCCGATGAACTAAATACAAGAGCACCTGCCCACTCATCCTATCTTGTCCTTCTCGTCCTATCTCGTCTCCTTTCTTCTCTTTTTTTCTTCTTCTTTTTTCTTTCTCTTCTCTCTTCCTCCCAACGCCAATGTTCAAGCAAGCCACCGCACGACTTGTACCAGCTCTTTCTCGACCCCTCTCGTACTCACCCGCGCTCTTCATTCGCCGGCCGATCCCGCACCCGTCTTACCGACCCTTTTCCCGTTCAACGACCAAAATGTCTCAGGAGGTTATCTTCACCGAGGAGGCGGCTTTCCGTGAGTGCCCCGAGTGACCCTGTCGTCGGATGAGCTTGTTTCTGTGTTTTCCATCTGTGTTGAGACATATTGTACACCTGCTAACTTCTCCCAGCCGCCGGCCCTTACGTAGGTTTTCTCTACAGCTGCTCCGACTGACTCACCAGACACTGACAACACACACCTTCTCCCCTCCCACAGTCCCAGGCCATCAAGACGCCCTTTGCCATCTTCTGCTCGGGCCAGATCCCCTCGGACAAGACGGGCGCGCTCATTGAGGGCACGATCCAGGACAAGACGGCGCAGTGCATCAAGAACCTCGAGGCGGTGCTGAAGGCGGCCGACTCGTCGCTGGCCAAGGTCGTCAAGGTCAACATCTTCCTGGCCGACATGGGCTTCTTTGCTGTGGGTTCCTCCCTTTTGCACTCTCACACATATCCCAGCCACAACTGACAAACTAGGACATGAACGGCGAGTACGCCAAGTGGTTCACGCACAAGCCGGCGCGCAGCTGCGTTGCTGTCAAGACGCTGCCCAAGAACGTCGACATTGAGATTGAGTGCATTGCGCTGCCGTAAAGGGCTTCTCGCGTGCAATTGACCGGCTGGAGCAACACCAGGATGTCCTCGACGGACAGTAGAAAGCAGAAGGGGGAAATCAATTAAAATAAATACTATATTCAACCCAAAGGAAAACGGTTTTTGTAGAACGGCTTCGGCCTGGGCCTGAGCTTTTAGTGTGGGAAGGAAAACCCCGCGGTGACATCACTGTAAGGAAATAAGAGAGCCTAGAGACCACATAAGCCCGCTGTAGACTTTGCCACTACCGGCACTGAGACAGCGATCACCACGAGTGGCTGCAGGCACCCACGGAGCACCCGGGCTGTGTCGCGGCTTGAAATACGGCGTATTCCTAGAATAGTCCTCGCTTTCGCTTTCTTTGTTGGGCTGCGCCGCGACGGCGCGCGTTCGGATCCTAGGAGGCTTGCGTTCCTATCTATATATCCCTTTCTACGGTCGCCTTTTCTTTTTCATTTTTGTGTCTCTCCATTCTCTTTCCATTCTACACACACCCCCTGCTTCGATCCATCGCCAACCATGTCGTCGCCTCCATCGGCCTCTGCGGCCTCTCGAAAGGACCAACAGCCAAAACAGTCGACTCTTTATCGGGTGAGTCAGCGAGACGAATTGGGGAGGAGTTGGCATTTTGGTATGTCGTAAACGTGAACAGGACTCTGCTAACCATCGCATCGCAGGCGGTCATGACCCCCGTCATCTTTGTCTCCTTTCTCGTCTCCCTCGCCTGGGTCGAGTTCCGCTACTCGATGCTTCGCAGCCACGAACACGGCAACCCGCCGCCAGGCCATAAGAGCAGTAACAAAAACGACAGCAACGACAACAACAACTCAGCCGGCAATGCAGACGCCTGCAACCAACACCGCATACCCATGCCCGGATGGCTGCACGCCCTCGTCTACCGGCGCCAGCCCTACCACTACGTGCTCGTCAAGGGTGACAACCAGCCGGCCGGCAACCGGGCGGCTACGACTACCAAGACGACCAAGAATGACGGCTCCTACTACCACAGCATGCAGCGCAAGTTGCTCAAGATGGAGTCGGACGAGGCCTTTCGCATCCGCACGACGGTGCTGTGGGTGATGGGTCTCGCGGCGGCGGGCAGCGCGTGGATGGCGACGACGGCCGTGCGATGGGTGGCCGGGTATCTGTGGAGGTGAGGAAGGTCACGAAGGAGCACAATGGATGCCTGGTTGGCCAGTCACGGCCGTGCTGTATCTTACTTTCGCATTCTGCAATTCAATGATTGATGTCCATCTGAAAAGCTCGCACTTTGTGAAAGAGCATGTCGGCATTGGCAGCATGGCATACCGACTTACCATTTCGAAACATGGGGGAAACCTGGCCGCGTCATGGTATGATTGGATTGTCTGATTGTCTTATTTTGCTGCCTACCTCGTACATGCTCGTCGAAAAGGCTGAAGCTCGACACACACCTTTTTACGTCGTATTACCTTTTCACATTTCAAGCTGCTGCAGCTACGTGAATGCGAGAACGAGCAAGAGCAACCCGTCCCGCTGCGCTACAGCGATCAGTCTTTGGGCCACGCCGCAAAGTCCTGTCCGCAGACATCGCTAAGAACAGCCAATCCTGGTCGTGGCATTTGCATCTTTTTGCGCCAAAATGGATCAACGCTTACTGACGTGCCCAGCGATAATCTAGCCCGGAGACTTTCCGCTTCAGTCGATCTCCCCGCATTGTTACTTGACACAAAGCGAGATACAGATTTTACCATGTGCGTTGGGATCGTCCTCCGTCGTCCGTACGAGTAAGATATCTTAGTTTTGTCAAGCGCTGTCGTCGTCGGCACAAAGTCAGAAAGTCAAACTCCGGAGCCGTTGAATGCCAGCTGCACCGATGCGTTGGGGCGTTCTTGCCGTCGCTGAAGGATTGTCAGCTAACCTGTGATTGCATTATTCGAGGCCGGGCTTAAGGGCGGGATTCGTGCACCGACGCTGAACCCCGACGACGCTTCTGAACGGGGTCGAGCTCGTCCGCTGTTTCTGAATCTCGACATCGCGTGCACGATTAGGGCCTGGAGCAATTGGTGTCGCCTGGTGTCTCGATACGATACATGTGAGAAGATGTATGTTACGCTTAATGCTCTTGTAAAAGTAAGATACTGTTATCTAACCGCGCTACTGCCTCTGTCCCTACCTTCTGGCCTGATCGGGCAGTTGGGACTCTCCGCCCCGGCTGGCCTGTGCTGTCCCAGGCGGTTGCTCCCCCGTGTTTAGCTCTTTGTTCAACCGCTTCCTCCGCTCCTGCCCCGTTTCGGTGTTTCACCACGTTGTTCTTTCCTCATATAACAAGGTTGCTCTTTCCCTTTTTTCTTTCTTTCCTCGATCGTAGCTTCCCCGATTCTGCAGGCACCGTATATACGACTTGCACATCCGCAGATCGTTTGTAGATTGCCGCCCTGCAGCTCTCGCAACCGCAACCATGTCGCTCCCGCAGCGTCCCATCCTCTTGCTCTCGCTTGTCGCGGCCTATGGCACCACGGCCTGGTCCCGCCGTGCCGGAGCCTCGCCTCTTACCTCAGCTGACGAAGCCTCCGGCCCGTCTACGCTGACCTCCGCCTACTTCTTTGCCTGGACCTTTGTCGGTGCCTATCTGCTCCAGTGCATCGCCTTTGGCATCTGGTCCATCTTCCTTTATCCCTTCTACTTCTCGCCGTTGCGCCACTTGCCGCAGCCCAAGACTGGCAATACCTTCCTTCTTGGCCAGTTCCCGCGCATTACCCGCGAGCCCACGGGCAAGCCAGCCCTGGAATGGTGCGTGTGTTTCCCTTCTGGCTCACTTTTTTTCTCCGGCTCTTATCCCTCCTGCTAACCCCCTCCTAGGGTCAACTCCATCCCCAACGATGGTCTCATCCGCTACCTCGGCCTCTTCAACCAGGAGCGCCTGATCATCACCAAGCCCAAGGCGCTCGCCGAGGTCCTTGTGTCCAAAAACTACGACTTCATTAAGCCAAGGCTCTTCCACCAAGCCCTGTCGCGCATCCTCGGCGTTGGCGTTCTGCTGGCCGAAGGCGACGAGCACCGCTTCCAGCGCAAGATGCTGGCCCCGGCCTTTGCCTTCCGCCACATCAAGGACCTGTACCCTGTGTTTTGGCAAAAGGGCCGCGAGAGCGTCGTCGCCATGCGCCGCCAGATCGACGCTCAGCGCGCCGCCGCGCCCGCCAATGCGCCCGTCGAAGACAGCACCCGCATCGAGATCAACAGCTGGGCCTCGCGCGTCACCCTCGACATCATCGGCATCGCCGGCCTCGGCCGCGACTTCCGCGCCCTTGACAACCCCAACAACAAGCTGACCTCCACCTACCGCTCCATGCTCAACCCCACCGGCGCCGCCCGCACCCTGGCCCTGCTGGGCCTCGTGCTCCCGCGCTGGCTTGTCACGAATCTCCCCTTCCGCCGCAACACCGATATTGAGGTCGCCAGCCGGTTCCTGCGCCAGACCTGTTCCGATTTGGTTCAAGAGAAGAAGGCCAAGATGCAGGCCGGCAAGCGCGCCGAGGCCGACACCAACGCCCCGCGCGTGACTGACGTCGACATTCTGTCCGTCGCCCTCGAGTCCGGCGGCTTCCCCGACGATAAGCTGGCTGACCAGCTCATGACCTTTTTGGCCGCCGGCCACGAGACCACGTCGTCCGCCATGACCTGGGCCATTTATCTGCTATGCGCCAACCCCGAGGTGCAGGACCGCCTGCGCGCCGAGATCCGCGCCAACCTACCCGGCCTGGGCGACGACCTCGACCTCGACCCGAGCCTTGGTGGTGTGGCGGACAGCGTGCCCCGCCGCGACGTTGCCTCCACCGACCTGGACCACCTGCCCTACCTCAATGCCGTCTGCAGCGAGGTGCTCCGCTACTTTGCGCCCGTGCCCGCCACCCAGCGCGACGTCGCCGTCGACACAACCATCCAGGGCCAGTTCGTGCCGCGCGGCACGCGCATCATGCTTGTCCCCTGGGCCGTCAACAAGAGCGAGGACCTGTGGGGCCCCGACGCCCTCAAGTTTGACCCGGAGCGGTGGCTGCGGACGGATGCCGGTGGAAACGGCGGGTCGGGCTCCGGCGCGGGATCGGGCCACGGCGGCGCCTCCAACTACGCCTTCTTGACCTTCTTGCACGGCCCGCGCAGCTGCATCGGCCTGCAGTTTGCGCGCTCCGAGTTTGCTTGCCTGCTGGCGACGTGGGTGGGCCGGTTCCAGTTCCGCCTGCAGAACCTGGCGGACCTGGACGAGGACAGCCTCGAGATCCAGGGCAACGTGTCGGCGCGGCCCAAGAAGGGCATGCACGTGTACGCAACACCGCTCGACGGGTGGTAGGCCAGATCAAGAAAGGGGGAACCTATGATGATAAGATGCTTGTTTCAAATAGTTTACCATATAATACGACACTGGGTACTTTTGATATAATGAGGGACACACTGATTACGATATTTGACATGGGCATGAACATAAACGGACTTGTGTCTTACATTTCCTTGCTACCAAGTGCCATGTAAGGAGTAAACTCTCCGTGGCTCTCCAGAAGGTAAACTGCAAACTGTGTTTACTTCCGAGCCGGGACTCCTTTTCGCATCCCCCCTACTCGGCAGCGTGTAGGACATATATTGCGGCGGGACTCTCTTTTTGATTCTCGTTCATGCGCAAGGATTCGAGGCCAAGGTTGCCAATCAAAACGGGTGAGAAATTGCGGCAAGCGGCAAGCGGGAACGACAAGAAACAAGAAACACCAAAAAAATCCGGGGTAGCCTGTGCTTGTTTGAAACAAATAAGAAGAGGGCCAATTCCATTAAGACAAACCGACAGTCTCGCCCACACCAAGAAAGTACCATTGCAATCAAGCTTCACCACCAGTGTGCACGAGCCCTTTTGAAAACAAGTTCCGTGGGGGGTGGGTTCAACATCTGAAAATCATGAAACAAAAATCCCCCATGAAGGAGACGAGGGAGTGCAATGCGGCACTGACCTGTAAGAGTGAGAGGTCCGGGCGAGGCTGCAAGCGGCTCGGTTGGTTTCTGTCCTCATCTTTTTGTCGAGGTTGCAGGGAGAGGCTCTTTGACCTCGTCTGTCCTCCAAATATATTGCCTGCCAATAACGAGAGGCAACTATAACCGGGAATCCAAACTCTGCGACGACTGAACTTGTAGCAATAATAGTAGCAGAGTACGGAGTAATGCCCCATCGTTCTCAAACTTTAATTTATCAACCATCAACGGGACGCAGGGAACATACAGAAGGACAAAATAGAGAGACTGTGCGCCTGTAGCAATAAGTGCTTGCATTTCGTTCATTTCTGCTATTGTGGTAGACGAGAGACAGAGACAGAGAGGGCTTTGCTGCAGTGCACATCATTGTTTGCAGGTATATTGATTTGGGCGCATTCAAAAACGCCCCGTGCATTGGTTTATTTCATTTGTATTTGTATTTTCTTATTCTGTTCCGCTTTCCTTGCAACTTGCTTTGGCAAGATGGAACACACCAACCTGTATTTGATCATGAGATTGATTTTCGGCGAGCACGCACGCTCTTGAAAAGGTCACACGCAGACACAAAAAAGAAGGGGCGCGAGCATAAAGGTGTACAATAAAATTATGTTTGAGATCGTAGGACGGTGAGCAGGTGTAAGTGTCAGAGCAGGTGTAGCGTAGGTGCAGTGTAGGCGAAGGAAGAGAGACAACCCTCCAACCCCGGCCAAGGGATAGGGTTCCCCTCCCCTTTCTGTTCCTGAATCCGGAAACAAGCGTCAGGTACGACGACGATATGTCCAGCAGGAGAGGGTGGGAAAGGCGAATGGCGAGGCCTCTTCTCTCCCTGCAAGGGATGGTGACAAGCAGTCCTCCCTTGCATAGGGGTGTGTGTGTGCACAACGATAGTGTGCTGGTCATACATGACCAGACTTACACGGCGTATGCATGCACGTCGGGACCTTTTTTTCTTTCCTTTTCTTCAATTTAGCAAGTGTCTTGCCCGCCCTCTGTCCATCAGTCCTTCTCTGGGCTGTCTTGATGAATGCGGAGTTTAAATGGGCCCCCCTCAGTTACTATCCTCAGTGATGTGCATATGCGGTTCGTTCACGAAGTGAGACACGCAAGGGAGACGGAAGGGCCTCGGAGACGGGTCGGCTGCCAAAGTGGTAAGATTAGATATGGATATATGGGCTTTCCGAAAAGAGGAAAAACGAAGAAGCAGAGGAACTGCCGTGAGTGGCGATGGGCGGAAGTTGTAGTTCGTGATGTTGGGATACTCTGTGATGTCCCAACATTGATACATTTAATAAAAGTAAAGGAGAACAGGTTCTGTTGTAAATATTGTTGATGCAATTGCTGAAAGCTTTGGTTGGATATCGTAGACTAATAGTACAAAAAACAATAAGAAACTATTTCCGAGAGAATCCTCAGGGAACGAGTAAAATGAGTAAAAAAGAAAAAAACAGATGATGCCCCCTTTGAATATATGCAAATGCTAGCCGGCCTTCCCACTTCCGATGTTCCTATCCAACCGAAGTACCGTAATCCCTCCATGTCCTGGTTCCCGAATGCCGCCCCAATGATGTTAAAATATAGTACAGATAATAAATATACAGAAGAAGAAGAAGAAGAAAAATAGCAGAAATGGCAGAAATAGCACACGGTGATTACCGCCACGTTCCGTGGATCTTGCTCCGCCGCGTCCGCGAGCCGGGCTTCAGGCCAATGTCGCCGTGCAGCATCAGGCTCTTCCACCGCCGGCCCAGGCTGTGGCGGTCCTTGCCCAGGCTGCGCGCACAGTCCTGCCACTCCTCCTTGCTCAGCTTGAGCTTCTCCAGCACCAGCTCAACCAGCATGCGGTCGTCCTCGGTGCTCCAGGCCTCGCCGTCGGCGTCGACCTCGACCTGCGTGCCGGCGGCCATGGTGCGCGCGCGGCTGCTGTCGTCGGGGATGCCGTCGGCATGCAGCACGTGGAAGTCGCTGCGCTCCAGGCCGAGCGGCAGGGCCTCGGGCGCAATGCGCGCGCGCTTGGGTGTTTGTGGCCGGGACGGTGTGGACGGGGTGGTGGAGGTGAGGGCGTCAGAGGCGGGAGGAGGGAGCATGGTGTTGTCTGATGTGCTAAAGGCAGGCAAGAACGGGTTGGCTATTGTTGCGGCCCGTGCCCGTCTTGTGGTGGTGGTGGAAAAGGGCGAGGAAGAAGGGTAGCGGCGCAGGGGTGATGGCGCCAGGAGAGAGAGGGTAAAGGGCTCGCTGCTGTTGTGGGACGACAACGGATCCTCGGCCTCGCTAGAATCGCTGGCGTCAGCCTCGTCTGCGTCGACAACGTCGGCATCAATGTCGTCGGCGCGGCCCATATCATCGTCCACAGCGCGCCGCCGCTTGTTCAGGCCGCGCGGTGTGGGTGTGGACGTGCGCTTGACAATGCGCTTGCGCGCAACGCCGGTGCCAGCCGCCATGGCCGGCGCACTTGTTGGCGCACTGGTTGGTGCACCAAGGCTTTCCATGCTGCCGGCCCGCCGCGGCGACCGCAGGCGGAGCTTCATGGGAGACGGCGCATGGCCCAGGGGTGGTGTAGCCAGCAGCGCGTGGTGCTGCTGCGGCGGTGTGATTGGGAGTGAGGTGGGCGCGAGCGGCGCGGCGAGGAGGGCCTGCAGGCTGCGGCAGGAGTCGAAGAGGTTGCCGAGGGTGTTGGGTGGAGACATCTGGGGCGGGCTGGCGGGCGGCGAGGCCAGGGCCAGAGCGGCGGCGACGGCGGAGTTGGACGGCATGCGCGCGAGCGGCGCAAACGGAGACAGAGAGTTCTGCGACTGGTCGCAGGCGAAGCCTTGAAGCAGCATGGCAAAGTGCACACAAGACAGATCGGAATGGAAGAGTATTGAGGAATGCGGTCTGGCAGTTGAGGCTATTTGCGACAGAGGAATGCGCGCGGTGAGACGATGCAGGGACTTTGCGAAATTGCGGCGTGCGCCAGGCAGGCAGACTCGAAGGCAGGTCGAGAAAGAGGATGAGGCTGTTTGCGCGAGAGACGGTAGAGAAGTGTTCGAAGGGTTGCGAGAGAAAGAGGAATGGAATAGTCAAGATTGGATTGCGGCGAAGAATGAAGGGATTTGTGGTCAGGGGAGAAGGGGGGAGGAAGTAATAATAAAAAGAGAGGGCAGGGAAGGGTCTCTATGGAGGGAAATGGGAAATGGAAAAAAAGGGCGACGAAGCCAGCGGCCAAGGGCAGCCAGAAGTGGGTATGGCGGCGGGCGGTCGACAACGGGCGAGCTTGGCCCTGCGACGAACTGTTGGCGAGCGAGGGAGAGCGAGATAGAGAGATTCACCGCCTGTGTTGGGGGAGACGGACAAGAAAGAAAGACAAGAGGGGCAGACGAACAAGGGCGCTTTCTTCTTTCACGTTTCTGCTTCTTGCGACAGGGGGCAAGGGAGGGCCCACCGGGCGAATGCGACAGGGATGCGACGGACAGGGATGGGTGGAGAGGCAGTTGGGGTGGTGTGGGTGTGTGTGGGTGTGGACGAGAGTCGGGAGGATGAAGTTAAAGTGGTTTGTGAGGAAGACAGAGAGAGCAGTCAGAGACCGAGGGCGCGCGATATGCCAAAAGTGGGCCACATGATTCACCTCAGGCCGGCCAATGGCGCGGCGCGGCAGGAAGCTTTGACCGCCCTTGCCCTCTGGAGAGTGAGCAGAGAGAGGCAGGGAGGCAGGCTCGCAGGCACGCGTACCTCAGACCTGCAACGCTAGTACTGCTCGACACCAGGCTAGTCCTGCAGGCAGGCGCGTTCGCTGCAACCCACCCCTAGCCCGCGACGGCCGCTACTTCTGTGGTAAGTACCTTTTACCTTGTGTCTTCTCGTGGTGGCCCTGGACGGCGCGGTGCCTCTTGTGGACAGGTACCGCTTGTGGACAGGTACATGGCCAGGTACCTCGAGAGGTACCTGCTGTGGTATCTTACCTTCCTCGTCGCGGCCCCTCGCCCCATCCGCACCTTCCCGTGTGCTCCGTACCATCTGAGTCGCTGCTCCCACAACGGGACCCCTCTGCATCGTCGCCCATCGTACCTGCCCGCTGTTGTCGCGACAGCGCCCCTCGATCGTCCATGATGCTCGCCAATTTCGGCAAAGGGCGCCTTCCCTCTGTGTTTCTTCACGCCCTGCTGCTGTGTTCTCCGTCTTCTTCACCCCTCCTTCCTGCCCGCTTGCTCATTTCGATGGACTTCTGACATCCCTTTCTTCGGTCGATTCTCCCTGACGCATCTCCCTTTCAGCCTCCCTCTTGCATCATCCCTCTTGCATTTCTCCTCCCCCTCTCCAAGGGTGCACTCCCCTCCCCACCGAACGAACCGAGTCTTCCAATGTTTCGATCTTATGCGGTGTACTTACTTATCGTGTTTCTCATCGTATATTACTTCATAGGTGTCCCAATCTGATCGCAGCGACCTGTGCGGACCTGGACGGACCACCTTGACCGTCGATCGAGCGGGCCATTTGCTTGTCCCCATTTTGCGCCATCTCGTCATTTCGCCCTCTTCCCGCTGTCTCGCCCAGGCCCTCGCCGTCCTGGACGCCAGGTTGTGCATCCTGCAGAAAGCACGAGCCCCAGTCTGGGTCCCCGCGGCGGGCGTCATCTGTGACTTGCATGCGCCCGCCCGTTATCGATTGCGCCCTCACTTTCCCCTCTCTCGCTCTCGAAAGCGGCAAGCCGAGCATGGGCCTCGCCAGCACAGGCCAGGCCACGGATATCCCATCTGCAAAGAATGGCAGATAAAACAGATACGGCCGCAGGAGTCTAGGCCGCCGGACGACAAGCAACGAGAAAATAGGGGACGAAACAAACAAAAGACTGCCACGGGCAGCACAGGCCCTTCATTGCTTGCATCGCCTGCCGCGGGCATGGACGCTGGACAGGGGCACGCACCGCTTGCACCGCATTTTCACTTACACGGCCACCTGCATGAACTGGTCTGGCCTGGCTTTGCACACTATGTCTTGCAGTTTGCAGTGGCGCCGCATCGGGGACCTGCATACTGTAAGATACGTCGAACGCCAGGGCGTTATTCTTCAAGTGAGCGAGTGGGCGCCTGCAGGTGAACGTCGACGATGGCTCTTATTTTCCTTCTGTATCGGCAACCTCTTTATCCGGAGTGCACATCGTCGTTTCGTTTATCGCGATTTCCCTTGCTTTTGTCTTGCCTCGTTCTGATCTGATTTCCCCTCTTCAGCTAGGGTTGCTATGGTTCTTATTTTGCGCCATCTGATCCAACCCCTGGACGGACTGCCTTTTAGACCGTGTGTTGTTTGCGGTCTGGCCCGGTGGTGGTGTCCGTCGCCAGGCCTTAGTGCTGGCTGTCGGGTGGCCAGAGTTGGCTCAAAGTCGAATACATAGCGATTCGCGGCGCTACTGACGCAAAGTACGACAAGTGCCGGAGAACAGGCGCCAAAAGTGAGCACCTCGCGTTGTCCAGCGAAGATTGCTTAATTGCTTGTCTTTGATGTTCAGCTTGCTTCGACTCGGCCGAATACTGGAGGGCTCCTCATCTGTTCGTTTTCTAGGCGATCGGGCCTCACCTTGCTGGGCCTTTTGTTTCCTGTACTATGAGTCTGGCCTTCTTGTTTCTTTTTGCCCTTCTTTCTCATCCGCACCGAGACATTTCCTCCCTTGATTCGCCATCCCGCACTCGATTTGTCCGATTCGGATCGCCCTTTGCTGTTTTGCTGTTCCAGTCGACAGGCACATCGACGCATCCTCTTTACCCTTTCGCCTTTTTTTTTTCCTGTTCTTTTCTTCGGTGGCCCCATCGTTCGTCATCTGGCACACCCCCTCTCCCCCTCTGACCACTGCGTGACGTCGTCGATGGCCGGTTTCTACAGTGACAATCATCTCTCCCTGGGGCGCATCCTTTCTTTTCCTCTTTACTTCTCTTATCCATATCGATCAGACCTATTTTCCCTTTTGGGCCACTAGCATGCAAGGGGACATGGGTTTGCTGCTCACTTTGACAGCACATGACACGCATAATGCGCCTGGCCTGCACACCCTCTTCTTTTTAGTCCGTCGTCTTGACCTTTTCTGTCTCTTGACCTCATCGCCCCTCGTTACGATGCTAAAGTGGTTTTTGCATTCTTTCCTTCCAAGGGCTGCCTTTTCTGCCCTTTCAATCTATTTTGCATTCCTGCCTGCATACCTGCCCTCTCTCCTCTCCCTTCCTCGACCACCCTTCAGCGATCCCCTTACAGTATCACCATACCGCCGAGACAGAATGGGCAGAGGGCGAGGAGGAAGGGAGAAGGGATGCTGCAGTGTATGAGTAATGAGTGTTCATACTCGTAAAGGCGCCGTCTTCACACCACTTTGCGCTTCTGGTGTGCGGCTTGGCAGAAGCAATTAATTCGACCTGCTCGTCCACGGCAGGGCCGGCAGATACGTCTGAAAAAGACGAGACGCTGGGCGACGATGTCGCTCGTTCCCCGGTAAAACGTGAAAATCAATTTACAAGGACAACGAACGACTGCCTGGCTTCCGATTATTGCCTATACGAGTGCACCCTCTGGGGCCTACTGCTTTTTTCTTTTCTTTTCTGTCGGTTAAAACGATTCGTCCGAAGGACAGCTGTGAATGGAAGGAAAGATAAAAATGACGAATATAAAAGGCTTGAAAAAATAAAGTAAAAAGCACGACAGAGGTGCTTGCACCTGCAAAAAAACGACAAAAAAATAATTGAGAATTCGAAAAGTGCTTCTGCGAAAGAAGCGCATCAGGATTTGAGCCCGATGCGGGGGTCGAACCCGCAACCTTGAGATTAAGAGTCTCACGCTCTACCGATTGAGCTAACCGGGCGTTCGATCTCATTGTTGGAGAAGACCGCTGGTAACTGACTATATGAAGACCACACCATTTTTGCTGACTAAACTAAATCGCCACAGAACCGGTCGCAACGAAAAACTAGACAAAGAACTGATTTGAACAAAGAGATCTTCCTCTAACTGCAAAAATTATACAGAGCATTTCACAAACTCCAAGGCTACGCCAGGCTTCTTGTTTGTCTTGACAAAATATGCCGTTGAAAAGAAACACCGCACGGCACACATCGCCTTGTTTCTAGAGCGCGGCACATAAAAGAACAGACGGGTTTGCCGTTGAACGCGTTCACTCTCTCGCCAACCGTGGTAGCCTGGTTTTCAGAACCGTCCAAGACGCTTTTGCTATCTGCATATTGGCCCCCCTTGTCTTACACTTTCGCATATCGCACACGATGCCACACCTGTCCGTCGCCGTCCTGCAGTTTCTGTAGCTTTGCAGGTATGCTATACCCAACACATCTCAGGCAAATGCATCTAGCCCGGAACGAGCGAGTGTAGTAGGACGGACGAGTTTGACGAACTACTTGCCCGCTTTGCCGTCTTATGATTGACTTGGCTATAGTCATAATTCCAAGGCTGAACAAGATGGCTGTCTGTCTATTGCAAAAGGCATCATGAGGTCACTTTTCATTTACGGTGTCCGGTTTACACTCACGAATCAGATGCAGTATTCAAGAACGGTGTGCGGTGTGATCATGGCAGGAGAAATGGGAAATACGGAGTAAATTCGTGTAAACTCGGATGCCAAATGGCCTGATTCAAAGGACAGGCGTCCCTTCTTCACCGCTCACCGTCCACGATTTTATTCGTTTTCCCGCCGCATCCGCCAGAGAAAATAGAATATTCAAAGGCGAGAAGGACAAGTAAAAAAAGATAAGAGGAGGGGGAAGGGAGCAGGGGAGAGAAAGTGGCAGAAAAACGCGAAAACACGAAAAAACGCGGTCGGGCCAGTCCACAGTGCCCCACCAATAATGGCAGTTTAATTAAATGCAGGGATCCGTGGGCGCCACTGTACCCTTGCATGTAGCCAATCACATAACATCATTGTGCACACGAAGCGACGTGGTAGGGAAGGAGAAGAGGAGAGAGAGGAAAGAGAGAAAGGAAAGAAGCAGGAGGATGGAAATCGCGAGGATGGGTATTGCATAGACAGATGATGGCAGAAAAGGCGAAAGAGAGAGGTAAAGAGAAAACGAGAGAAAGGTCAGCTGGTGGGAATAGAGGGCCTGGAATAGATACGATAGCAAAAGGTCAAGAAAGTAAAGACCCCCCTTCCCTGTGTTTCGATGTCACCCACGTACCCTGCGACACTGCATGTACCGCGGATCACCTGCATACGGAGGACAAGACCACGCAGGGCCTGCAGGGTTTACAGAGAATACGTGTGTGTCCCTCTGCAGCGGTGCCTCGTGATGATGCAGTAGATGCAGCAGGCTAGATGGTGCAAGGCGGACAAAAAAGTGGCGGGCGGGCTGCCGAAGAATGCAGGGGTTGAGAAGGCAAAAGGTGTAGGGCGGTGAAGTCGAGGGGAGAGAGGATCTTGGGCGGTGCAGATTTGTGTGCCGGGCGAGCCACAACCATGGGCGAAACAGCAGAGGAAAAAATGTGAAACAAGAAACGAAACAAAAAGAGGCAGAGAAGGTAGAGGTGAGAGAGGAGAGAAACAGACATAGATAATGGAAACAGATATAGGAAGTAAGAAACAATGGAAAGAAGAAGCGGCACAAGAGGGCATACTTGTTCCACAGAACGATTCTGGCTGGATCTCTTGTGCTGCCTTTGTTAGGAAAACTCGGATCTGACCCAACAGTACTCCGTACGGAAAGCGGAAACAAGCACTCCGAGGACAGACACAAAGAGACACAAACGACACAAGACAGCCTCGCCTCGGACAAGGACAGGGCCCGACCAATGGCTATAAACGTCGCCTGCCCCGTGGCGTCAACTTTGTATCTATTTTTTACTTATTTGTTCCTTTTTCTTCGTTTTCCTTCGCCTCTCCTCTTGTTTCTTCTTTCCTTTTTCTACAATGCCCCGGCGCCGTTGCTTGTGGGTTCGAATTATGTCGCAAGAAGGAGCGGGTGGGCACTCCCGTCGGCCAAACTGATGGAGGACTAGGAACAGGGGGCAGGGTCTCTACTTCTTGGTGCTGGAATATATGGAGCAAAAGACCCTGGATCCGACAGACGGACATACTGACGGTGTGCTGGTGATCTGTAGCGGTCTGGCGGTGTCGAAAGGGCTCCATCTTTGTTCAACTTGAACGTCGCAACGGATAAAGGACATCAAGGCTAAGAGAAAAGACCCCATTTATAGAAGCGGTGAGCCGTATTCGTAGTTGCGTGGCAGCCGCGCCTGTTTCTTTTTCTTTCTTTCGTTTGTTCTTGCTCTTGCCCCCTGTTCGCTGCTTGCTTTTCTCGTCTCTCTTTCTCTCCTCCCCTTATCAGTACAGATTAGCGTCATGCACGGCCCCGGAAACAGACGGCCCAAAACGGAAGTTTCTGTTGTTAGACCGCAAACCCGCAAAAAGTCAGATAAGCCGGCGGCGGAGAACGAGAAAGACGACATCGCGATTTTTTTTAAAGTTTTTTTTGGTATATCCTAGGAATGCGAAAAGCCAGGACAAGCATTTATAAAAGAACAAAGGGCACAGTGGTCTCAATACTTTCTACTGACTGAGCGTGAACAGCCTCAAAAATGCCGCGAGGTTGTGAGGCTTGAAGGCTTGAGAAACACTGCAAAATCGCGATTAGATCTGAGAAGCATCTGGGGATGGCCTGCATCCAGCGAACATCCTGAACACGTGATAAAGGCTGGACCGCTATATTCTCGCTGGCAGCAGGTGCTGTTACGGGGACTGCTTCACTGTAAATTGTAGAGATTAGGTGTGAAGATGGATATTAATAAATTGGTGGAGATCAATGAATTGAAAATGGATGGGTATCGAGATGCTTGCGCTGCCATGTAAAACAATAGAAGAAAAAGAGAAGAAGAGAAGAAGCGAAGAAGAGAAGAAGAAGAAGAAGAAGAGAAAAATCCACCGCCCAATGAAAAACAATACCAAAACTCCAAGCCCATGCCGTATGTTCCCAAGTCCATCCGTATCCTTCATGACACATCCATATCATTCAAGTCCGCCCGTAGCTTCCCAAGTCCGTCCATAATATCCGCCAAACCCACCCGTATGTTCCCAAGTCCATCCTCCATGTCATTCCAGATCCTCCATCACTCTCCGTATAAGGGCAGCGCCCTGGGTCTGAGCTTCCGTGCAGAATGGCACTGTGGCTTGAGTCTTCCGAGTTTGTGTGTGGGCTGAAGCAGCGGACTGGGCAGTGACTTTGTTATTTTGTGTTTGTAGTCTGAAATTTGTAGTGCCAGCAGCCAGTGTCTCGGTGTCTAAGCTCGGGTGAGCTTGCGAGATAGAGGCCGCGCACCAATGCACAACATCCAGAATGGGAGTGGCACGGTGGGCGGTGGCTCTGCTTGTGTAAACACCACCGACGCCGGTTTGTAATCGTCGACATTGTGGTGGTCGGCTGCTGTGCCGCGACGGCATTGTATAAAAAGGATTTGTAGGAAGTGGTCGAGAGCAAGTCCAAAGAACGAGTAGAAATCTGGACCGAGAGGCGACCTCGGCCGTCTTCACGACAGCAAAGAAAAAACACTGGCCCAAGTTAGAAAACGCGCGTGAGAAACAGCGAAAAAAAGCGACAAAGGTTGCAAATAAAACAACTCACACTTTAAACCGGCGATACGAGGCCCTGAAAGCACACACCGGCTGGGGGGTGCTCACCCACAACACCAGACAGTCGAAACCCCCAGGCCTATCGGTCCCCACCTCCGAGCTGCTTTGCAGCCGTCGGTGAGTCCCTTAGTTTCCAGAGGCCTGACCCCCCAGTCCGCCACGGCCACGACGACGTCGCGGCGTGCGACTAGGAGGCACCCAGGAGACACTGTCATCCACGCGGTGCGTGGAAGTGTCGAACCTTTCTGCCTGGACGCAGTCGTGGCACAGTTGCACGCCGCAGCCGCGAGCGGTGCAACGCTGCAGAACAGCGTTGCCCCGTCTCTCGCAGCCGTCGCACGTGGCTGTGCGTACGAAAACGCCCCTCCACTGAGTGTGGAGGCCATCACCCACTTGCAGTGCGTGAGAGGGCAAGGCTCCCAGTCCGACACCACTGACAGTGCCAGTCGGAAGGTCCGATGCTGTTGATTGGGCGAGCACCGGAGGACCGGGAATGCCAGCCTCGACGACGTCGCCGTCATCGAAAGTGACATCCCCGGCCGTCTCACCAGGGGGACCAGACACCACTAGAGAGTGAATATGCGTTAGACTTGACTTTTCTTTTTCTTTTTCTCTGGTATCGTGCTGGAGGGAGATGACTTACTTGACCACTCGCCAACGCCACGCTCCCGCCGCTAGCGGGAAACGGCGACGTCGGCGAGGGTGTCGAGGGCAGACCAGTCGAAACTGGCCGCCACAGCGGGAACACCTTCCCCGAAGGGTCGATGATCCGCACTGTCCATTGCTGGACCCGAAATTGCCTGATCTAGATTGGACATGTTAGTGCCTGGTGAAGGTAATTGAGAGATGAGGAGGTGACTGGGGAAGGAGGGAAGGAGTCTGTATAGAGAGTAAACCTACGTCTGACCCCTCTGGGAGAGGTGGTGGCAGGCGACGACCGGCCAGGCGAACCCGACCGCTGGAAGGAGTGAGTTAGTATATGAAGCCAGGTATGGGAGGAAGTAACAAAACAAGGCAAGAAGACAAGGTGGAGGTAGAGCGAACTCACGTCGATCGCCATCAGGAGGAATTCCATTGTCCTATTATTGGGGACAAGTGTTAGCAGTCTGAGCAAAGGTATGCAAGAAGAGAAGAGCGCGAAATGTGAATGATGGTGATAGATGAAGACACTTGCGATGCTTTGGAAGTTTTTAAAGTTTTTAAAAAAGTGTTTTGAAATTGGTAGTTTCGAAGTTGGTGATGAGAGAAGGACAGAAGGAAGAGAAGAGTGAAGAAAAAAAACGAGCAGAAGCGGGGAGAAGACGAGATTTTATATCTGGGCTGTGGGCAAAAAAACAAACAGGCAGAAGAGCAAAGGACTCTTGTCGAGGAAGGAGCGAAAAGTGGGTAGGTGCAAAGAGTGAATCACCAAACATAATAAAGAGGGAAGGTACGATGAAGAGGACTTGGGACCTCGTCAGGGCAACGGCCGGAAGGTACTCGTTCCGAGAGCCACCGGGTCACTCGAGTGGACCGGATTGGGTGGAAGGAGGGGGAAAACAACAACAAGGTGCAAACAAGCAAACCGAAAAAGAGGGAAACGGACAAAAGAGGAAAGAGGGTGCGTCATGGACAGAACAATCGGAAGACCATGGAAGCTCGAGGAAGAGCGAAAAGCACAATGGAGGGGAAGAGGAGGAAAAAATGAGGAAGAAGGGAAAGGGAAAAGACGAAGACAATAGAGAATGCGAGAAAATGAGGACTCACCACGAAGAGATATTGAAAGCTCGCTCGAGACTGTCTGTGTAGATATCACAACAGAGGTGCCCCGTAACAAAGGTGGCTCCCCGTTTCGATGAAATTATCCCGGTGACATCTCGCATGATCAATAGGTACCACGTCCTGCCTTTACCACGAAGCCATATTGAAAGTTCGCTCAAGACTATTGAGGGATGAAGTCGTCGAAGGGCATATTGAAGTCCCAGCCATGAACCAGGGTGCGGGGCCCATTGTTCGTGCAGACGGTGCCGCAGACGCGTGGTTGCCTTTGATAAATACATTTCGCGTCATCAATAGACACTACGTCTCGCACTCTGTTCGTAGAGATATTGAAAGTTCGCTCGAGACTGTTCGTGCAGACGATGCCACGATGCCGAAAGCCCGCTCGAAACGGGCTATGCAGTATCTGCAGCTAAAAGAAGCTCGTCGGTCTCCATTGAAGCAGGCTCTGCCGTGCCTTGCTACTGAACGACGCCATCGGCTGTCGATGCCCAGAAGCTCATCGCCTACTAATTAGAAACCCCTGGCGACATTTCGCAACATAGAGAGTGTGTTGCTCTTTCGTAGCGACGCGTTAAGCTGTTGATAATATCCCGCGAGCATTATGCTCTTTTTTGTCAATGGCGAGCATGTTTGTAGCGAACAAGACCCAACCCCTCCGATGAGGGGCAATCTTGCTCCCGAAGATGGGCTTCTCGCCCACCTTCTTCTTCATATAGCTAGCCGTAATTGCGCACGGCGAGAGCCAGAACATTCCGTTGAACAGGTCCTTGTCCCGTTTCTCCGTGTGTAGCTTGTCGAAAACAGCCCCCGATGCTGAGAGGAGAGCACACAAAGGTGGACTTCGCGCCCACCTTTGTTGCTCTCCCCCGCCAAGAAGCGATACCTTCTGTTTCTTGGCTGAGTGCGGCGCGCCATCTAGTAAAGACCTCGACATCGGTGGCTTCTACCCCTCTACCGCGTACGCAGAGCAATGCATACTCCTGGCGGAAGAGGTGTCATATTCTCACGAGCCGAAAGATGAATACAGCACCCACGATCGAAACGTGCAGCGATGGTCACGATAGTGTCGAGACACGAGAGTCTTCCACCGCGCCGGTGATGTTTTGGCGATGGTAGCGGGAGGAGTCGCCGATGGGGAGGGAGGAGGGAGGATAATACAAGCAGGGATAGTATTGGTTCCGCATGTACCAGCGTCGATGAATAGAGGAGGTGGGCTGAAAGAGAAAGACGATAGACAGGAGCTGAAGAAGGCTTGGAAAAGCTTGGTGATGATGGATAGAAAAGAAGAGAAGAAGGAGAGAAGAGAAGAGAAGAAGACGACGAGAAGGGGGGCACAGGGGGGCACAGGGGGGTCTTTATATACCCAGATTTGGGCACTGTTCCTAGCTCTCTAGGCTGGCATCTACGCGCAAGCTCGATTGGGACCGAGAAGACAGTCGCCATGTTGTGATGCCTGTTGCTGTCAGCAGTGTTGTGACGCACCGGGAGATCGGCGAGACGATCAATCCAGCTGACTGGGACAATAGATGAAAAAAGGCTGTTACGGGCTTGTCGAGAAGAAATACAAGAAGAACTCAAGCCAAATCAAGAGCTTAGCTCGAGACCGAGCTGAGAAACATCGTGGTAGGGTCGGGAAGCAAGAGCTTGGCTCGAGACCGAGATGAGGAACACTGCGGAAGTGTCGAGAGAGCAAGTCCAGCTCGAGACCGAGATGAGAAACACAGTGAAAGGATCGCGAGAGCAAGAGCCGAGGTGATGGTGATGTGATGCCAAAGTGCTCTACGAGGGTAACCTAGGTGCTGGAGCAGGATTTTACGGGAGCTGGAAACACACTACAGTGGCTGTTGAGGCAGGCAGACAGGCTGCGAGGAGATTGAGGAAGCGGGCGACCGTTGAAGATCGACAGGCCTAGATCGACAGGACGAAGAAGGGGGGGTGTGCGTTGTCGAAGCTGTGGGCGTGAACTGGATGGTGATCTGAGAGTGTGCAGCAGGGGCGTGTTGAGATCGATCCAAGAATGAACTGGCGGCGGAGCAAGACGCAAGACAGGGGCCAGAGAAGAAGCAGCACGGTCTCAGATTCTGCTTGCAAAATGGCCGCACCGAGAAGGAAAATGCATGGGGCCAAGGCGTGCTGGCATTCCCTCTTGCTGGCAGCAGCTGAGAGCGACGAGAAGAAAATACCGAGAAATTACCAAAGACGAGCCCAGGAGGATCCGACACGAGCACCAGGAGAGGACAACGGCTAGGCAAGAGGAGAAGCACGGGCGAGTCCATGGCAGGATCATGGCAAAAGCTATTCGCTGTCGCCTGACTATGTTGATCCAATTCTGAGGACATTCAAGACGCTCTAGTGGACGCTGGGTCAAACCAGAAATGACTCCTTTGGCAGCAGAAAGGGTTGAGTCTGGCACATCTACAGCATCGCGAACGCTACGGCGACTCGACACGAGAGACCTCTACGTGACAGTGCGAAATGGCGGCGTGTACAGACTATATTCCCTCCAACGCAAACTCCTCCTCCTATTCCATATATTATTCCAGAAAATTGTGTGCCAGAAAAGCACGGAGTATTTTGGGTGTGGAGGGCTTTGAGATCGTTCCCGGTGGGCAGATGTGGGTGGCGGTGGACGTTGGGGCGGTGAGCAGCTCAAACTTCTGTACTGCGGGAGTGATTCGTGACAGATGGGCACCGCAGAGGACTAGCTATTTGTGATAGTATGCTGACGGAAAGTTGCTGGAAATTCTGAGGTCGCGAATGGGACGAGGACGATGGACAGGAGCAGAGCATGGAGGGCCGGCAGAGCATCGGCGACGATGGGCAGCAGCTGGGGCTCGCATCGATCGATCGGAGACAGGAATTGTCGGCTCACGAGTATGGAAGGGGTCGTAGGCGATCGGTGGGAGGAGAACAAGGGCTTGGTGGTGGACTCGGTGGTGGACGTAGGCTTTCCTATTTTTCCTATTTGCAAAAGCGTTAACGGAGCAAGACAGAGACGGTGATCGAGGTACAATGGCGAGGGCACTGGTAATGGGAATAGACTCTGGATAGGATACCGAAAGATTGAGGAACTCGCCTCTATTGGGATTTCCGAAAACAGAACGATCTGTCTAGGTGAACAAAGGTGTATGCTGCAAAATGTCGTGGCCTTTGTTGTGCCAAATGGTGGGCAATGGCGAGCTTTTGGCGGCGGCGGGCTTTGGTGGACAAGCCAAAGTGGTCAGCGCAATGAACACAGAAACGGAAAGCAAATGGACTGGGCTTGTTGAAAAGGAGACCGGAGGCGACCGGGAAATCTGGGTGCATTGGGCGAGATAGGAAAGCACGCGTCGACAGCAAAGGCAGGAGAGAGGGAACAGTCGTTCCTTCCATTTTTATTTTGCTACTGCCGTCTGTCGCCAACTGGCACCTTCTGCCCACCAAAGCTGCCACTGCTGCCTTCCAGGTTCTGGGCAAGCATGGGCTATTATGAGACAAGTAGGAACTATTGTTTAGAAAAGCGTTAGAAAGAGAGAGCATAAAGAAAGAGACCGGCGTTCCGATCTATGTATATCTACGAAATGTTGAATGGCAGAGACAGAACGGGACGTGGCAAGTACAAAAGCAGGACGAAGAGCCCTGTTTTGCTCCCAGTCTACTGAATTTGCAACGTGCCATTTGCACATAAGGTATACGCATGTACACTACACTACGAGCGCGTCTTTGAATCCACGAACATCGCAGAGGCAAACGTCCGAGAGTTCTGGTGTGTCTCTTCTCGTGCGAGAGACCTCGTTCTTTGGAGAAATCCATCTCGCCGCCCAGGCATCTCTAGGCCCAGAGTCCACCTCGCCCAGAATCGCCCAGAGTCCACCTCACCCAGAGCCCACCTCGCCAAGAGTCCACCCCGCCTATTCTTGTATCGAAGAGAGTCTCCTAGAGCAGAGTGTTCTTCATCTACTCTTCTATAGCAGCCGTGGCTAGAAGAGCTTCTAATGGATTCTTTTGAAGAGGGTGTTTTCGGGGGACGGTCGAAAGTGGTGGCTTGCGGATTGTCGCGTCGACAAACGACGTTCTCTTGGAAGGGCGTGCTGTCGGTTCGGAAACCCTTGCTGGAAATGCTGATCGCGTGGCTTTGTTCGGAATCGCCGTCGTTTTCGTCATGGTACTAGGAGTGACTCTAGCTTTTGTCTGTTCTGTGGGTGTGCTCTTGGCCCCAACGCTCTCTTCGGAGACGCTGCTCGCAGGGATTCTATCGGCATAGCCGTTGTCGTCGTGGTAGTGGTCGTAGTCGTCAAGGAGTTGTGCGTGACGCCGTTTGATTATTGTTACTTGGAAAGATGCTTTCAGCCTTTGCCTGATTTCCCATCACCCTTCATTCTTTGCCTGGAAGCTATTCCCCCTTCTTCGTATAGTACAAAGATCAAGGAAGGGGCAGTAGCACTTGCCTGACTATGGAACTGTCTACCGTTGCCTGCAAGCGACGATGGCCAGCGGGATTGACCAAGAGAAGAGGATTCGAAAGGCGCCCAGCCTCCAGCAAGGAAATCCTGAGCTTCTGCTCCAGAAACCAAAGCGCCTTCTGAAAGAGTTATATCGACCGGATTTGGGCTCTAGAGATTTGGGAGCTGCAATCGGTGTCCGGTTAAGACCAGAGAACAGACATCCAGGGCTTCGATAGTAAACAGCAAAGAAAGGGGTGAAGTAGCACGGGAATAAGACACAGGCAAATCTCGAGGCGACCACAGCCCAGCGTCCCTCAACCGCCACACACACAACAGCGGGCAATAGAAATGCCTACATCTTTCCCTAGCAGGCTGAAAGCTTCGTCGCCCTGAGATGCCACTGCCTTTTCTGATCGTGGCCAGGATGCCGAGTCGAGAAGGCGGAAACAGTCGTTGTCGATGATGGATGGTCGTAGAGGCGGTCGATGGATCAAGGAGTAAGCTATTTGGCATCGCGAGCAATAGTTCCATAGCTAAATGTTCGAGATCTGTACACGGATCATTAGAATATTAAAGACAAAGCTCACAAGGCGAAATATAGACGTGACAGGTAGGACAGCATGCTGGCAGATTCGAGCCTCTCATCTGCGTAGCTAGCATGCCCTCGGAATCCTCAAACATGTTGTGATGGGGGAAAAGGCGGAATTCAAAGAGACGATAGATCCGGAAGAGAGAGCGCACTTGGAGGTCAAGTAGGTCGACAAATCGCCAGCGTGGAGACTTCGAAATGCATGCTGTCTACCTTGCATGAATGGCACTCCAATCACTGTGCCCGGTATCACCAACAATGTCGGAAAGCAACAAATAGTATCACATACCTCTGCCTCTACCTTAAACCCAAGGTTCCGTCACCTTTCCGTCTATATAGGAGCCCGAGAGTTGCAGCACTCTCTGCACATGAAACGGAAGATTCAGGGCAGCCTGGAAAACGGGGGAAGGTTTGTCGTAAGGAAAGGCGGCAAAGTACGGATGTGGTACGCAAAGTATTAAAGAAGAAAAGTAAACACAAAAAGAATTCAGAGGCAAAAATAAGGGAACGTGACATGTTGAGGAAGAGGGAGAGAAGAGGGGTTGGGATACCGGGCGCATTGGAAACTCGTTGCTCGCTCTTTCCACATTTGGAATTTATCGCTTCCAGCGAGCATCGCTCTTTCCTTCATTCTCACGAGCAAACGGCCAATCAAGTACTTTCAGCGGAACGACGTAATGAAATGGTGATACTTCGCTATGCTATCGAGGCTATGAACTATGCGGTGTTTTTTTATTTTCTGGCCACTTTTCTTTTGTTTTCCTACGGCTCACTACCCATATGTGTTCTATTCGTTTTTGGTCCAGCCTGAGCGGCCCCTCCTTTTGTCCTGTTCAGTCTACCCCCTCCCTTCTCAGGCCTCGGTGGCAGGAGCCTTCTCGCCAAAGACCATCTCCAGCAGCTTCTCCTTCTCAGCACTCTTCTTGGCCAGCTCCCAGAACGCACCCGTGCCGTCAGACGCCTCCTCCTCCGGCTCCGGCTGGCCAGCCTCGGCAGCCTCCTTGGCCTTGGCCGCCCGTCTCTCGTCCAGCGCCATACCACGCTCCATCAGCTCCCGGGGCGTGCCCATCTCTGCGACACGGCCCTCCTGCAGAACTAGCAGACGGTCGAAATCGACAACAGTGCTTAGGCGATGGGCAATAACGAGCACCGTGCAACCGCCCGAGGCAAACTCCCGGCGAAGAGACTCTTGGATGGCGCTGTCCGTGCCGCGGTCCACGGCAGAGGTAGCCTCGTCTAGCACGACAATCTTCGGCCGAGTCAGCAGAGCACGCGCCAGGCACACGAGTTGGCGCTGGCCCTGCGAGAGGTTACCGCCGCCAGTCGAAATGGGCATGGCCAGGTTCGTGAAGCTGTTAACCTCGTCGTCCTTGGCGCTGCTCTTCGTGACACTATCGACGTCGCTGGCGTTGGCGTTGCTGCCACCCTGTGCCGTGCTCCCGTTGCTCTCCGGTTCCGGTGTCGTCGAGCCCACGTCCGTAGCACAGTCCGAAACAACAACCGTCGCGTCGGCCGGGTTGGCCGCATCTTCTTCAGCGGCAGTTTCTTCGCCATTTGACTGCAGGAGACGGGCAACTTCTTCTCCCGTATGGTCTTCAACCAGTTCAGCCCTAGCAACTAGGTCAACAACAGAGGCAGCTGCGTCGCCAGAAGGCTGCGCGCCGTCCTCGGCCTGAGGCTCAACAAGATGGACGCGCTTGAGCACGTGGTGCAGGTCATAGTCGTCGATGGAGTCCTCGAGGTCGAGATTCGAACGCAGCGTTCCGGAGAAGAGGAACGGATCTTGGGGAATGATGGCCAGCCGGCTGCGAAGCTGGTCCAGCTTGAGAGTCGAGATGTCAATGTTATCGATCCGAATTGTGCCCTCCCGTGCCTCGAGGAGACGGAAGAAGACGGCAGCAAGTGTCGACTTTCCTGCACCCGTGCGGCCCACGACACCGATGCGCTCGCCGGGCTGCACTTCAAAGTTGAGTTCCTTCAAGACAGGAGGCAGAGTTGGGCCATAGCTGACGGTTAGGTTTTCCACCTCGACGTGGCCCTTTGTCGGCCACGC
This sequence comes from Sporothrix inflata, assembly GCA_021396225.1. NCBI lineage: Eukaryota > Fungi > Ascomycota > Sordariomycetes > Ophiostomatales > Ophiostomataceae > Sporothrix > Sporothrix inflata. Next base: position 135,903 of record WNYF01000070.1, on the reverse strand, counting down.
CGCAGGCACATCCCGACCGCCTTCCGACTCGGTGTCGATGTCGATGTATTCGAGAATCCGTTCGGCCGCGTTGAATCCGAGTTCGATACTAGTCACATTCGCGAGCAGCCGAGACAAAGAGCTCGTGTAGCGCAGAGCGAACACAAGTCCGAAACCCGCCAGAGACGCCTCGACATTACCAAAGACGATGCAACTGGCCACGGCCGTCACAAACACAGCGCCGAACATGCCCATGCGGAAGTTCATCCAGCGAGCCAGAAGCTGCAGCGCCCAGTTCGCCTTGGCCGCGTTGTCAATGAGACCGAAGACGCGATCCATGTAGAAGTCAGTTCTGTGGAAAGCGCGAATTGTCGACAGGCCCGTCAGAACGGAGCTGAACTGGTCATACACGGGCGAGTGCGCCACAGAGTTGATGCGTTTGGCTTCGCGTGCGGCCGCGATGTACACATTGGCAATCCGCGCATACAAAACGAGAAGACCGACACCGAAGATGACAATGAAGGGCGACACAGATACACTATAACGGTTAGTTGATGGAAAACTCAAACAACACAACAGACAAATGAATGACGGCTAGAGCTTTACTAACCTTGCTGCAATAATCACCACTAGGCCGATAGCACTCTGAAGAAACGAGCTCAAGTCACTTGCGAGGCGCCGGTCCACAGTGAACGTGTCGGAGGTGAAACGATTGAGGACACGGCCGGTCGGCGTCTTGTCAATCCAGCTGAGGGGAGCACGCAGGATCGAGTGTGTCATCTTCTCGAACAGAACCCGCGAGGCACGCAGACCAGTGAACATAATAAGCAGCTGCTGTGCGATGTTAACGAGCAGGGTGGAGTAGTCGAAGATAACATAGGCCGTGATCCAGAAGATGATGTTTTTGCGGTACTTTGCATCGTCGTCGGCCGGCGCTTGTTGCGAGGCTGTCGGCAGGAACGTGGCCGCCGGGGCGCGGATTTGCCAATCCCATTCGGGCTCGGCGGTTTGGGTGTACAACCTGTGGCTGGCAATGCTCGGGTCGTTTTCGTAGCTAGCCGAAAGCTCTTTGAGAGACCAGGTCGTGGCGACACCGAGCAGCCGGCTCGTTATGAGGAGAACGAGAATGAGAAACCAGAGGAACAGCGAGTTGCTCGCCCGGATGTACTCGCGGTACACCCGAGACTTGACACGACCAGTCTCTCGCTCCTCGGAGTCTTTCTTCTTGTCGCTGGCAGCCTTATCGCCGTCGCCTTCCCCTGTCGCTGCTCCATTGCTAGTTCCCTCTACTAACCCTTCCTCTTCTTCAACAGGTGCAGATCCTTCCGCAGACGACCCTTCGCTTCCTTGATTGTGTTCAATCTTTTCGACTCCCTTAACACGGCCGCTATCAAGACGCACAAGATAGGAAGCATAAGCCATGCACATTTCCGGGTGGTGGGTAGCAAGGATCCGTGTGCGACCTTTGGCGAGATCACCGGTCAAGGCCTCATTCACTATGGTCCGTCCGACATGTGTATCGACGGCGCTCAAGACATCGTCGAGGATGAGGATGCCGGCGCGAGAATACAGGGCACGCGCAAGAGCGACGCGCCACCGCTGCCCACCAGAAAGCGTAACACCCTTGGGGCCGACCTCAGTTGCGTCTCCGTCGGCCAGGAGCTCAATGTCCTTCGCTAGGGCACAAGCTTGGAGCACTTTCCGATACCGAACCTCCCGGAACGGCATACCGAAGAGAATGTTGTCCTTGAGCGTCCCGCTTTCGACCCAGGGCGTCTGCGAGACAAATGCCGTGAGCGATGGCAGGACCCAATTGCTTTCGTTGATGTCCTGGCTTTCAATCACAGAGACGGATGGTGCTTGTGGAACATGGACGTCGCCAGACAAAAGCTTCACTTCGCCAAGGATAGCGGCCAGGAGAAGACTCTTGCCAGCACCAGTCTTGCCGGTGATCAGACTTAGCTCTCCGTTGGGGAACGCGACGTCAATGTTACGCAGAATCGAGCGTGTCTCTTCCGGCGCAACAATAGCACTAGCATTGTCCGTGACTGAGGATTGCTCGGGTGGAGGAGATTCGGGTACCGTTGCGGGTGCGGGCGTTTCGCCGTTGGCCGGGACATCGGAGTCCTCAACGCGAGGCCAGCGAACAGTAGCGTTTTCGAAGATGACGCTGTCGCCTGGGTCGGCGACAGGTGCTTTGTCGGGTTGGTTGAGGTACTTCTCAACGCGAACACAGCTCGTCCAAGCCTCCATAAGGTACACCTGGATCAGAGGTAGGTATCCGATGGCCTCGTCCAGTTGGTCGAACAAGCCAAGGGAGGCAAAAATCACCGAGGCACGAACGTGTGTCGGCGTCGTAAATGTGTACACTGCGAGGGAAATGCAAGAGAGCATGATTGGTCCCGTGTTGATAACAAAGCTGAGAGAGCACATCCACTTGGCGACACGCCAAAACTGCCGCAGCTCTTCGTTGCGGCTCTGGATGATCTTCTTCTCGTACAGCTGTTCGAGAGCCGAGTATTTGATCTGGCGCATACCCTGCAATGCTTCGGTCAAGACGTGGGCCTTGGCGTCGCGGTACTTCATGAGACCGAACTGGATCTTTGCATATTTCTTGGACATGACATGGCTAATGGGGTAGACCAAGAGGGCACATGAGAAGCCAGAGAAGAACGCCTTCCAACCGAGCAGCTGTATCAGGACAGAGCCTGCCAAAATGAGCTTAAAGATGGCGAGGGGAAACCAGTAGTTGTATGTGCAAAATATCATCATACGACCACTATAGCAGTTAGAATCTACGCAGCTTTCTTCTTACATAATCAAAAGAGAGAACTTACCTATCGAGTTTCATGTGGTTCACAACAGACTGGCGGACGTCGCCCTCTGGCTTTTTGGAACCCTTCTTGTCCTTGTCGCCTGGCTTGTCGCCTTCGGTGACCTTTTGCCCCGGGTCGGCAGCTTCATCGAGGCGGAGGGCTTTCTGGAAAATAAGAGTCTGGACAAGCGAATTCAGGGGCGCTTCAAGGCGGCTGGACGTGAGCCAGCGCTGAGCGCTGCCAATCCAGATCTGAAGGACCAGACTGACACCGATGCCAATGACCCAGCCCCAGAGCTTCGGGTTGGCAGCCTTGTTGCCACCTTCGTGACTATCCAGCCCCTCAAGGAACTGGTAGATGACAAACTGGGGGAACAGTGCCAGCACAGAGCGAATGAACGTCAGTGCCCACTGCAGGAGCAAAGGCCATTTGTACGCCATCAAGAGCTGCCACCACAGACGGCCTTTGGGACCGCCGGCACTACCGCCGCGGGCGAGGTAGCTCTCGTTCACACAGGAAGACCGAGTGTTGCCGTCAAGGTTAGGAAGATCCTCGAGTTCCAGCTTCCGCGCGTTTGCAATGTCAAACACGATCTTGTTCCAGTTGAAGCTAAAGCGAGATAGAATGGAGACGGCGTTTTGTTGGTCGACCAAGTTTCCTCGGTAGTAGACGTCCGGGCGATGAGGGAATGTCGCAAAGCAAAAGGTGGCGGCCAGTGCGGCAAGAACTTGCACCAGCCAGCAGACAGCCGTGCCAATGGCAAAGCCATCTTCGACGGCCACATCGATCCCGGCCAAAATCTGGACAATGTCGTAGCCATACCGGTACCCGAGGGAACTGAGCAGCACAGCGCTCGACAGGAAGGCGGCGATAGAAAGCGTCCACCGGCGGTCGTACTGTTCTTTGGCCGGGATGCTGGCCAATTGGAGGCTGACGAGGGCCCAGGCGGGGACGTCAGCCCAGTTGTCGAACGCAGCAAGCCAAGGCCGGTCTGAGGATGCGGGTGGTGCCGTGTGAAGCGTCAGCAGTATCGCCGCTGTGATAGATGCTACAAGGCCGAGAAACAGGCTGATGTATGCGCCAAGGCGAGGCTGTCGATCGGAGAATGCCGCAACAGATTCCTCGGTAGCCTTGCCGTCAGCACTCTCAAAGAGCTGCGGGACTACCTCGTATGCGCCATCCCCTTGGGCGCCGCGGTTGCGTCGCGCAAATTGAGCCTTGGTCCAGATCCGGCGGAAGGATGGGAGGGACAGGAGGAGGACAAGGCCAAGACTGCTGGCACCCACAATGGGGTGCAACAGCGCCCAGCTTTCGTCGACCATTGTTTCCACCGTTGACAGCCAGGCCCGACACGATTGAGTAGTCGTTTCGGTGAGTGTTGGATGTTTTGGAGAGAAAACAGAATGAATTGTCGTCGGTGGCGAACGGGCTCCCTTGAGAAATACTCGATACTCGATGCGTGCTCGCGTGAGGCGCGTGTGCGGCTCGGGTGCCTGGTGGCGAGCGGCGGAGCTAGGACTCTTAGGACTCCGGCTAAAACACCAAACCCAGCACAGCGAGTGGCACAAGGCTTATGCAGGGCGCATTGACGTAGGAGATCCACTAGCCGGGCTGTCGAAGTCGATCGGAACCCGTTTGACGGAGAAGAGGATGGACAAAGAAGAAACAAAGAAAACAGATCGAAGTTGAAGAAGAGGATGAGTTGAAACTGAGACAGAAAAACGACAAACCCTCAGTTTCTGGATAGGTACACCAGCCGAGTCGGCGCCGGCCGCGTTTGGGTTACTCAACAGTGGACAAGCAGGGTCTGATCTTTCGCCTCGGGATTCGCCCGAGAAAACGTCACTTTGTTTCGACAGGGCGGATGGCGAATAGGGCGAGTATGGGCGGCGGGCGAAGATGCAGCGTGGCGAATGGCTGCCTTTTCTATTTGACACCTCTCTCTGGGACGACTTGACTCGCGATAGTGATAGAAGAAAAAAAATCAGACACTGGTCGAGTGGCGCCTCTCAACGTTCAAAGTCGCGTTTCAGGTTCCAGAGACCTGCTGGTGTAAGGGATACAAAGTGACAAAATGTTCCAAATTGCAAGGCCACACAAAATAGATCTGAAATACACTGCTAACCCAAAAAGAAGTCCAAAACGCAAGAGAAGGAAAGAAGAGATTGCAAGACGGGAAAGGGCAGCACGAGACCTCCCTGTCAGTCCTGCGGAAGGCACGGCGGGTCACGACAAGGGGAAGAAGTTGGACGCTGGAGCTTGGCTGAGCTCCGCATGCCACCTGCCGAAAAAAGCAAGACCCAACGAGGCCTATCCACCGCTGTGCTCGGCGACCAGCCCATATCTCCGACCTGCCGCCTCTTGTCAAGTCCATCCACACCACAGAGCTCCTGGTGAGTGATGCAGCTGCACAAGGAGGACTTCCTCTGCGCTGCATAATGCTGCCTGTGATCTGTGGAATCCAGCTACCGCATTCGGATGTTGCCTTGCCCGTCAGCGAAAATAGCAGCACGGCCTAACCTCTGCGAGATGCAGCGCGACCCAAGCACCACCGCCAGCCGTCCTCTGGTCGGTCCAATCATCCGTCGAGGAATGGTTTTATAACGGCAGCTAGGCGCCGATGCAGAAGGAAGGCACAGCTCGACGTATTTGAACAGACCCTCAAGGCTTGTGTCTCCAAGTGGAGGCTGGTCCCTTCGAGGCAGGTCGGCCCTGGACAGAAGCAGTCAGCAAATTGTCTCCTAATAGGACGTCTAGAGCAGTCCAGTGCTTCTTCATCAAGCTCGGTGTGCCATTGAGCATGCACGGTATCAAGCTGCACCCTCCACCCTGCAGATCCTTCATGACAACGGGACACGGCACGGAAGGTAGCGTCTGGCCATAGACTGGACATACCTCTCTAGTCAGAGGACGACCTCATGCTGCTCTCTCTATTTTGGCAGAATCCTTCGCACGGAACCGTATAGCAGACGAGTGTCTCTCTTCCCCTCTTTCCTCTTGCCTTCCTCATCTTCCCGCGCTCCCTTCTGGTTCCGAGTTATTGCTCCTTGACCGGCAGCGCTTCACGTGACCGTTCCTTGCGAGCGGCAAGAAACGTCAATGTACGCGAGGCTGTGGGCGGAGGGACGATGTCGTTCGAGGAGTAGACTGTCTTGGTGCTCGAAGGAAGTCAGTCTCGGAGGTCAAGCAGCGTCACGATCGAAATCGCTACACAGGACAGCTGCCGGTAGGACTTGAATCTGCTTCGCATTATGGGAAAGCCAAGTGGCTTGATTTGGCTTGAATCTCGGCAAGCCACCACTTTCCTCGCGAAGCTGTCAGTATCATTGACGATCTCAAATGGATTGCGATACTCACTATTATCTCGGCTAGTCGCAGCGAGTATCAATAGGCGCACCTATAAGGCCAGCGGCCAATGGTCTCTTGGAACGAGTGAGGCTCGTCGCCATGGTCAGCGGATCTGACAAGGTCGTATATCGCGTCGCATCGTGACAACGGAAATCTCCATTGATCACTCCGTAATTGAACTTCGAGTAGCAATAGCAATATATGCAGAGACTGCTTCTATGAGTGCTGCACTAGCATTGTTGCCCATTGTGCTGGGCCCCATAAGTCACGGCGAGGGCACAAAATAGGAAAGAGCGTTGGGCAGGACAATAGCAAACATTAAGGGAAGGAGCGACCAGCATCGCGAGCAAGCCCAGTATGGCTGACCAAGTGCCCGGAGAAATACCAGCACCGAGCCACGAAAGCCCTTGCTTTGCACAAAGGCCTTCCAGTCTCCTCCCTATTGTTGTTTCGTGTGTTTATTCTGGAAAAAGTGGCGTTTTTGCTTCGACGCCAGGTGCAACATCACCAAGTCGCCGAGAGTACGAGTAAAGGCCTTGTGCTGTCTGTGGCTACACCAGTCCAAAGTCCCCTTATTTTATTATTTTTCTATCCTTTCAATTTTCTCTGTTGTCTTTTCCCATTCCCTCTCTCTCCTTTCGACATCTTCGACGAGCATCCTTTCCTTTTCTTTTTCTCGTCATCCTCTCCTTTTCTTTCTCTCTCGTCCTTCGCTATTCTTCTTCTCCCATTCTCTAGGTGCCCTCTCCTTCATCCCCTTTCCTTTGTTGCCCCCTGCCGTCCGGCTCTCTTACCATCGTCCGACAATTTTCTTCAGCACTGAGACACAGCTGAGGTGGAGCTCTGCCGTCGCAGAGACCGACAATTCGCAACGATGGTGCGCAACTATGGCATGGAAGAGCCTCTCTTCGTGATCGTCATCACCTTCCTCGCCCTGGCTTGGTTCACCTGTCTCCTCCGTGCCTGGGCCAAGCTCGTCGTCCTCCGAAAAGTCACCACCGATGACTACCTCATGCTCTGTGGCATTGTGAGTACCTTTTCTCGCGTTTCTGCTCCTATCCAGCCTTCCTTGGTCAAAACTGACACACCTTCCAGGTCTTGTACACCGGTTACGCGGCGTCGGCGCTCTACGGCGTGACGCACGGCGTCGGCACACTCGGCCAGGGCTTGTCGCTCGAGGAAGCATCGATTGGTTTGCGGGCCTGGTGGCTGTGCGAGATGCTCTACGCACCCGTCACGCTTTCTGTCCGCACGTCGGTGGCCGTCTTCCTCATTCAGATCGCCGTCCAGAGCGTTCATCGTCGTATCATCATTGCTGTAGTGGTTGCTTTCTGGCTCGTTACGATCCCGCTCTTCTTCGTGGCCATATTCCAGTGCCGCCCGATCCCCTACTTTTGGATGCAGCCCTTCCCCGATGTCCCGCGCGGAACTTGCATGGACGGACGCGTCATCTTCATTGTATCAGTCGTGCACTCCGTCACGAGTGCTTGCTGCGACTGGACGCTCGGCATCCTCCCCGTCTTTATGCTGTGGAAGGTCCGACTCAACGTGAAGACCAAGCTTACGCTCTCGATGCTTCTTAGCATGGGCATTTTGTTTGTACATCCTCTTTCGTTTCTGATTTTTGCGACTCTCTGCTAACCCATTTCTTACAGCGCGGGCATAGCTCTCATAGTTCGAGTCGCTTACGTTCGCCCATTCGAAGTGTCCGTCAACTTCCTCTTCGAAACCCTGTACGTACTGCCATCTTCTTTCAATATATTATCTCTCATCTATATACTAACAGAAGCAAAGAAACGTCGCCAACTGGTCCATCCTGGAGCCAAGTATCTGTATCATTGCTGGCTGCCTGGCCACCCTCCGCCCAATCTTCAGCTGCTGTGGCTGCAACAGAGACACGCGACATTCAAGAAAAACGCCCGTCCGGTACCGACAGACGCGCTCCCGCTCGCGAACTCCCAACAGAAGCAAGAACAGCCGCATCATCAGCAACCCCCTCAACCCCGTACTCCTCGGCAGCCAGCACGCGTTCTCCAACACTTCGTGGCGCGCCCACGGTCTTCTGCGGTCCCCCAGGGCGACTAAGAACGAGGCGTGCACCGAGTACGAGCTGATGGTAAACAATGAAAAGGACAAGAACTTGGTCACAGACAGAGTGTGTGATGTGGAGGACCAAGTCGACAGACGGGCAAGTCACATCGCTCTGGGTGACGAGGTGCATGACGATGTCGATCTGGGAACCCCCGCGGCCGGCCAGGCTCATGTTCGCCATTCCATGGCGTCCAACGCGTCTGTCAACTCGGGTCGATCTGTCCGCCTCTCCTCCCTTTCGTCCTTGGCCACTCCCTTCCGGCCCCAGCAACAGCTTAAGCGTCTGTCGCAGTGGTTCGACTCGCCAGGACAACAGCCGCTTGCGTCGTCCCCCATCGCCGCTTCTCCCCTCGCCGCGTCCCTTCTAACAGTGCCCTCTTCGCCGCCTCCGCCTCCTCTTCCTCTTTTGGCGCCGTCGCCGTGCCACATCTTTGTGAAGAAGCACACCATAGTCGAACACAAGGACTCGCCACAGGCGGCGAGCACGATCCCCTCCCTTCCCACGAGCGCTATGGTCCCGCGGGTGCAGGAGTTGCCCCGGGGACCCACGATGAGCTCGATCGCCACCGATCACTTTTTCGACGATAATGTGTTCGGAGAGCATTCGGTGCAGATCTCGGGGCCAAGCCCCAAGCTGTGAAGGCCGCCATATTTTTTTTTGCACCAGGCGTGTTTGTGCCCCTTGGCACTCACCAGACAACACCACGTTTTCTTTGTGAATAAATTTCTCGCAATATATCCCCGTCTATAATGACTCTGCTATGAATAGTTGTCAGAAGAGGAGCGACCTTTTCTTTATTTGTTCTTTCTTCAGTCTTAAATTAATACACACATATTCCGTCTCCCTACATGCAACTTCAACGTGACTTGGTCAATGTCTCCCTTACTACAACGCATTATGACTAGGTGTCCAACAATGACTATTGGTCTCTTCCTCTTCGCGTACTCCATCATTCCATACCTTGTCCCCATCTAAGACCTCGGGAGCGGCCCCCAGAGCGTCTTGTTGCCCAAGCGGCCATAACAACCCATCGCGCCGTCGACGTCGACAAGTACGGTGTCTAAAAGCGCGTCAGTAATGCAGATGATATGTCAAGACAACAATACTAACGTGACTCACCCAGATCCAGAGTGCTGCTCGTGGGCAGGCGTCCGTAGCCACCGAGGCAGGTGCACTTGAGGCCGAGCGTCAGCCCGCCCTTGTAGACTTCGGACCCGGTACGTCCGGCGGCGTCGGGGTTGGCGGGAAGACGCGAGAGGAAAGTCGTGCAGTGCGAGCAGGATTTCTGGAAGTTGCCGCTGGAGAAGGGTTATGCAGTCAGTATGAAGCTCTGTCGGAGTCTCGGTGATTGAAGGGAGGACCTACTTCTTCTTTCCAACCAGCTTGCCGTTGCTGTTTGCGATGCACGTATCGAGGTCGATCCTTGGGATGTTAGCGACTGCCGTTACCTTTAATCGTCTTCCAGAACGGGAAGCTTACCACGTCCAGTTGTAACCAAACGATGCTGTGTTCAGGTTGTTGCAGTACATGCCGAGATAGTTCTGGTTCAGCTGGGCCGTCTGGATGTTGCACGAACCAGCAAACGCGAGCTGACCGGCGGCGGGCTGGGGGATGGCGGCGAACGCGACGGCAAGGGTGATGAGGGCCTTGGTAACGGTCTGGCGTAGGGGCGAAAGGAGCGAGAAGCACCCGCTGCTCGGAGAGGAGGACATCGTGGCGAGGGTTGGGTGGGATATGTATCGTGCCAAGTTAAGACAAGGTGAGAGAGCGTCGTGTACTTTGGAGGCAATTTCCAATTGCTTCTCAAAGATACCAAAACGTGGACAGGAGATGCACAACTGAGTTCACCGGTTCAGGACAAGATGATTGATATATAGATGGATGGTCTACGACCTGCTAGGGAAACGCGTGGCTCTCCTACCCCCTTTTTTCTGTCTTTCTTCGTTTCCTTTGTCCCCTTCCCTCTTTAAGCTTCTTCGCAGAAGACACCCCGTGTGGTACGAAGACAAGAAAAAGCCATGATGGACAAACATTCTGATTTTGCCCCAGGCCTGGGATGACGATTTTTGAGACATATTTCTGTGGGGGCCTTCTCGTACGCAGCGTGAACAATATTGGCTTTGTGGCTTAAAGTCAAGAGAGCATGGGCATCTCCGAACAGTTGATTAGGTCCGCGTTGCGTTGTGCCATTGTGCGCAGAAAATATATTCTCTACGACGATGTGCACGAGTAGGTGAGCATGTATCAATCTACACACGGCGCCCGTCGACACAGTACACGCTTCATCTCGCTCTTGGGAGGCGACTACAGTCATGTGCCAGTAATACAAAGACGACAGTAGGGAGATATGTCGCACATATGCGAACACACTTGAGCACAAGGTCATGATCATGAGCAGGGAGGGACCCGTCTGTGTCCTTGTCTTTTCTTTTTTTCTCGCCTACTTCTGCTTCCCGATTTGTTTTACTCTTTTTTGCGCTGGGACACGCCGACGGATCAAAATAGAGAGACAAAAGAGGAGGGGAGCACAACAGGAGTCGTGCATAACGAGACACGGCTTTATTGGTGTCTGCCGAGCTTTCATATGCTCGCCTGGGTTCGGACTGGGCACGGTGGTACAAAAGCACAGCCAAGGAACCAAGGAGTGCGAAAGAGACTAGCGGAGGAGGACTGGGCGACTAAATGACCCGGCCTGTCACCTGAACATGTCAGACAGCGTTATTCCTGCATGGAATTACGGTTGTGTAATCTAACCTGCACGCACCTCTCGCATCTAGGCGGGGCGATCCAGGGCGATGCAGAGACACAGAAATGCGGGAGTCGATTGGTGTCAACCGAAATGAAATAAAAGGAAGAACTACAAGATGTTAGAGAAAGAATATATACGAGCAAATATTCAGTGATCGCCTGTGTCACTAGCAAAGACAACGGCTGGCAGAAACTCGAGTTTATCCAATAGGCGAAAGTGTGTGTGCGTGAGCGCCTGCAGAATACCTGGTTCCTGGAAGGAGGCCGTTTTGTCGATCATGCAGGTCAGGTCTGGGGGCCCATATTCCTGGGCAGGGTGAGATCCCAGACCACAACTTAAAACCAATGACGGAGACCCCAAAAAGCATCCGACGGCAGATCAACACTGCTGCGGGAGAGAGCCGCGAATACGAGAAAATGTTTAAGCATAAGCAGGCAAGGAGACAAGGTAAGGGGTTTTAATCTTTTTCGTTGTTTTTTTCTCGTATAAGAGAATTATGACAAAGATATAAATCCGTTCAGAGAAAAAGTGTAAATGCAAAGACGTAATGAAAAGTAGAAAGAAAAAAAGAAAAAGGAAAGCCGACGTATGTATGCAGCGAGCAAACAAGAGAGTATTAGAGCCCAGAGAATCCCGTGACCAAATGAGTTCAGAAAAACAAAAGACATGAGAAAAATGAAAAAGGAAATAAAAAGGGAGCTGCCCGTTTACGAGGCCGCCCGTAGAATTGAAAAAAAAGTCTGTTGTCAACCTCGCAGAAAAAGAAGAAGAAAAAGGTATAAAAGAATGAGGGGGTTTATGTGCGAGGTTGGACAAAAAGGTAGGAGAGAAAAAAATAAAGCACAAGGCTCCAAAATAAGCCACACAACATCCAACGTCTATAAAGCCATTTTCGTCGTCGTTCTCTTGTTTATCTCCGTCGTTCTACCCCTCACGCACCCGTTATCCACACACGGGTCCACGCACTGATGCCTGCATCGGTCTCCAGAAAGTCTTTCAAAAGAAAACTCTTTACAGAGCAAAGAAGGCAACGGCCAGGCCGCCGATCAGGGTAACGAACGAGCCAGCGCCCAGGGACTTGGCGTCGTTGGTGGTAACGGTAGACGCGGTGCCCGAAGCGGCCGAGCCGGACTTGGTGGCGGTGTGGGTGGCGGTGACGACGGTCTTGGAGCCGCTCGGCTTGGTGGTGGTAACGGTGCCGTTGCCGGTAGCCGAGGTCTGGGTGGTCAGGGTCGTCGGGGCAGCCGAGCTGGAAGACGACGAGGTGGTGGAGGTGGTCTTGACCGACGAGGACGACGAAGACGAAGTGGAGGTCGTCTTGGTGTGCGTGGTGCTGGCAGGGGCCGAGCTGGCGGCCGAAGAGGAGCCAGTGGCCGAGCCGCTGGCCGAGGCCGAGCCGGACGAAGCGCCACCGCCCGAGATGGTGAAGGGGAAGGAGTACTCCAGGATGCTGGGGTCCGAGTCCAGGGTGATCTCAATGCCGTATATGGAATCGGCGCCCAGAGACGAGGAGACGGCCCACGCGAACTCACCGGCCGAGTTGGCAACGCCGGCTGTGAATATTGTTAGTCAAGTTACCAGAGAACAACCAGATCATGCTTTAGGAGCTGAACTTACCCTTGATGACGGAGATCGTCTGCAGCGTCTTAGAGGTAGCACCGCCGAGCAGGGTCAGGGTGATGGTGTCGTTGTTGTACTCGGTGGAGGGAGCCCAGGTGATGGTGTAGGTCTCGCCGGCCGGGACGATGGAGCCGTCGGTGGGCTTGCTGATGACGTCGAAGTTGGCGGTCTGGGCCAGGACGGCGCTGGCGAAAGCCAGGATGGAGGCAGCAGTGTAACGCATTTTGAAAGTGGTGTTTTGTTGATGTTGATGTTGTGTTGAGCTAAGATGTTGAGCGAGAGATAGTCGAACAAAGATGTCGATATAGGCGAAGATGTATGCGATGTTTATAAACGAGAGTAGACAGTTAGAAGTGAAGATCGAAACAAGGTGACGAAGATGTCGAGATGGCGGTATATAAAAAGATAGTAATGAGAGACGGAGAAGAATAAGGGCCAGGCCGAAAGGAGCGAAGGAATGTGGTATTTGTATAAAACAAAGTAAGAGAGTGTGGTCCAGAAAGAGGCTGAAGATCCGAAGGGAGGGAGGAAGAAAGAGAGAAGGGAAAAAGGAAGAAGAGGGAAGTGGTGGGCGTGTGGGCAATATGAGAGAACCTCTTCCAAAACGGGCGGTGCCCGTCCATCCATCTCACAACGAACATAGCGCCGGGGCAGGACCAGGCCACCACAGGGGGAAAACTCTGACTGGATGTGCCTCAGTTTGCAATCCTCCTCGCTGCGACCCAACGTTAGCACCAATGGGGCGAAGGCCGCGGCGCAAAGGGGAATAAGGGAAGCCCCAGGCAGGACCGTTTTGCGCCTCACGATGGAATGGCGCCTTCGAATGTCATTGAGACCGCGGGGCCCAGCCAGGCGCCAGGCGCCGGTCCAGACGGCCTCGACGGCCTAGCTTGATGGCCCAGGCCTTGCCCAGGCCATGCCAGACCATGCCTGCCCGTTTGTTCCAGGGGATCTTCGGACGACGCGGGCCCTGTCTTGCCTTGTTCGCCCCCCTTCTGTCTCCTCGAGTGGAGATCGACCTTGACTGGCATCATTTTCTTCAGTGGGACCTTGCAGCAAACTGGCTGGCCTTCTTTTTCTGCACAACCAACAGACAGGTGCATGCTGCATGCTGTCGCTCTGGTTGCCTATCTTGTCCGCCGTAAACGCGAAACCAGTTTGTCAAAGGGGTGCTGTTCTGTAAGATTAGAAAAGGGGAAAGGGGAAAACGCTCGCCAGGGGCTGGCGCGTGGTTCAGGTGTGGGTGGAGACCCTTGGGCTAGCGTTGTTTTCTTTTGTTTTCTTTCTCTCTTTTTGCTCTGCGCCTGCCTTTTCCCTCCCGTCGTTGGTTCCTGCCCATGCTGGTCCTTTCCCGTTCGGGCCAGTTTCGTGCTTTCCGTCGGCCTTTTCCACTGGCCTCATTGGGCCTCGAGCCCTTATTAGCGTCATTGGTACCTTGGGCTGGCCCCAGCCCGTCCCTGGTTCGCACGCCCAGAATATCCACAGAGCCCACCGAGCCCACCCACCTCCTACTTCGTAGTTTAAAGTTTTGGATGCATTCTTTGCCTGGTCGAGCGAGCATGGGTCCCCTCCGTCCAACGAGCCCTTTTGGTGCCTTTTTGGTGCAACTTTGGTGCGCTTGGAAAGCTGCTTCTTGCATAGTGGACCGAACTGGCTCAGCCACAACCGAATCAAGGCAGGCTCGCCAGGGCCAGGCTCGCCAGGGACACGCAGGCACGGCAGGAACGAACGCGCCAGTGGGGAAAAGAAGAGGGAAGGAGGAAACCAGAGGAAACAGATGGTGGAAACTGGGAGGGAAAGAGCGAAGGAAGATCAACACTTGCTCGATATTGCCGTCCTTTGTCCGTTTGTCGATGTCGAATCGAGTGGACGAAAATTCACCTCTCCCACACTTGCACACAGCCGTTCAAAATGCCTGACAGGGGCGCCATGGATGTGGCAGGTGCACAAAACGCCACTGTCATTCTTACCAACGGCTGTCTCTTCTCAGATTTGACAGCCCTCGTCAGCCGTCGGAGAAACACAAGCCCCAACTGGTCCCCAATCATCTCCGTAAGATGTGGCTTGCAACCTTTTGCCAGTCATGAGGACCAGTTGACAGACAAAAGAGATGAACAAGAGATAGACTCATTTTGCTGCTTGATGACTGGTTCCTGTGGAAAAGCCTTCCCGCGGAAGGCCCCCTTGGAAAGGGCATGGGGCTCGCCAAGATGAGGCGGCGTGCTTTTTTTCCACCATATTTTTCTCCTTGATTTTTTTCTTCTCTCTTTTTCTTTCACATCTTCCACCTTCTTATGCGGGCGTATTGGGCAGGAGAGACGGTCTCGACCAAGGCCGAGCTTATTTCTTACGTCGTATGCCAAGCACACTTGAAATAAGACAGCGTTCGAATATTGCTTCGCGAGGTGCTCCGTACGGAGCGGCGGCTTCTGCCCCTTCTTCACAGCGTCCGTTTCGCATATTCTGTCGTGGTGTGAGGCCAAGGTCACACTCGCCAAGGGCGAGGGGTCGCTGGCTGCCAGGGGACTGGCTCATGGGGAGATGAGGAAACAAAGATGAGAAGCGACGACATGCTCCGAACGAGGGGTCGACGATGCGAGTCCGTGAGCCATGAAGTACGGCAACAGTTGTGTCTCGATCGTCATTCGCAACCCTGCTGATGTCTTCCAGAGGCCGGATGACACCAGCCTCTCAGTGCATCGTTGTGAGGCGCCTAGTTTCGTCTACCAAAAGACGACGTACTTTTCCTACCGCAAGGGAGAAATATTGGGACAAAATATTGACAGCCAGGCATGGCCGAGGGGCATTTGTCCAGAACCTGCACGTCGGCGCTGCGATGTCACCCCATACGGGCGCCAGCATGCCAGACGTTGGCCGGTAGGCAGGTTGGCCGAGTTGACACCGACCGTTGATCAAGGTCTCTGTGCCACGCACAAAATCGTGGCGCCATAGGCGAGTACGGGCAAGTGACAGGCGAATCAGACAAGTGAAAGTATATTAAAAGGAAGAACAAGAAAGGGCAGCAAAAGGGAGAGGTACGCCACAAAGATGTTTGAAAATCTGAGAGGCCGGAAATGCGGCGAAAGAGCTGATGCAGGCGAGACTGCTAGAAATAAATTGGAAATAAAAGAAAAACGGGCACTTACATGAAGGGAGAAAACACAGAATTTCCTTCACAAAGGTCTGGCCACTGACAATCCCTGCCCAGAAACAAAGACATGTCCGAAATGTCCCAGCCACGTCCTGTCTCGGTCAAAACGTGCCCGCGCAAAGATGTTTCACGGTGGCTCCTGATCGGCGCTGCAAAGACTCTTTAAAGAAATGAGCAGAGGGCAAGAAGAAGAAGAAAAGAGAGATGGAGAAAGCAAATCTGCGTCCAACGTAATTCCCTATTATTTCGTCCTGACACAGCTCCGAGCCCGGGACGGAGCTCGAGAAGGGAGTTCAACATCCGCTGTCCGTCCAGGACCATGACAAGCGACAGACGCGTCAACTTCATAACAAACTCCTTGCTCAACTCCCCCAATATGGAGCAGAAACCCACAGTGCCCAGGAGGAATAGGCCCCTGCTGGCGCGCATCTCATCTCCCACAGAGAGGGCCCAGCAGATCGGCTCACTGCAACTGCCCCAGTCATCATCAGTGTGCCAATGAATCCCAAGTCATACCCTTATCCAAGAATTCACACGCTGCATTGGCACGGTGCCAGTCCACTCTGCTCCTTCAACGGCTCCGTTTCTTGTTGACCGCTGGAGCCTTTTACTGGATTCGTTCTCCGTCGGTGCTTGGCCCAAGCTTGGCCGGCTTCTGCTCCGTCTTGGAAATCGCCCATAAACCGCCCACAAATCTCCCTGTTCATTTCGATGTTTTTAGATCAATCTTTTGTATTTTTATTTTCTCGATCATTTCGCCTATCCGTTCACTATTTTTGCGATGCTAAAAAAAGAGCAGGGACAATTTCCCGAGATGGCGTGGACGTCGTCCCTAGTGAATCGCTATTTTGCTCCGTAGAAATTGTCCATCTCCTCCCCATACCTTGCACGGCAAGCTCCGTTTGGGTTACGGGGTAATACTCTCTCTCGCAGGTTCGGCGTACGGTGTGCGTCTTGATTCTACACGACCGAAACTCGCTCGCTTGTAGGCGAGTCCAGCTTCTGGAACTTGACGTGGTACATGTTTGCCGCCTTGCGTCCGACCCTCACGAGGCCGATGTGGTCCTTGATCGCTGTGGCGAGAAAATGTCAGTGTCTGTTTTAATATCAAATAAAGGTGTTTGAACTCACGTCCTGCCTTCTCCTTGGCCTCCAGGTGCGCCTCCCGGCTTGTCCAGCCAATCACCAGCTTGACAGCCGATCCGACCCACGACACCAGCTCCGGCGCGGCCTGCACGGCCGCTGGTGCCAGGGTCACGTCCTCAACCGTCTCGAGCACGGCGCTGCCCCGGTAGCCGGTCGACGCCGCGTCAAGCTGTGCGTCGATGAGGCTGGCGAACTTGCGCACGGCGGCCGCAAAGGTCGACTGCAGCGCGTCGTAGCCTGTGAACACCTCCGTTGTCGGCGCCTCGAGCGCGGCCGTCAGCGAGGCACGATCGGCCTCCTCGACGCCGAGCACCTCGACCAGCAACGGCGCGGCGTCCGTCTTCTGCGATGTGGCGAACTTATTGCGGCTATCGGCCGTGCGCCAGACTAGAAAGAGAGAGGTGTCAGCAAAAGTGGCCGCAAACGGGAGGCCGATGCCTCGATGGACTCGAAGGGTCGATAGATTCGATGAGTTGATAGACTCGACGAGCTCAGTGGGCTCGCAACTCGAGCTCGAGCTCGATATCCATCGGCCTTGAACTCACCTGTTACGTGGACGCTCTCGTTTGCGTCTTCAATCTTCTGCCCGCCGTACTGTGCGACCAAGCCGGCTACCTTGGATGCAGCCACTGCGCGGCTCTTCATGGTGGCCTCGTCAGCCGCCCGGAACACGGCGAACTCGACAATGTGTGCGTTGGTCATTTTGGATTGATGTGTGTTTTCTGGTGTCGTTTTGCTGCTTTTTTATCTGTGGCGCTGCGTTTGTGTCGTACTTTCCTTTTGTGTTGTTTCGTCTTTGTTCCGATATATTTTGCTGTGCTGTGTTGCAGCGCTTCAAGCGGCTTTAATACCGCGTTGCGCCGCTATACGTCAGCAATGCGTCGCTACACTGTCGTCATCGCCGGCGTCTCGCACGACTGCCCTCCGGTCGCTTCCCGGCGATTTCATATGATGTCGCCCGGACCCGCTCTCCACAAAATTCACGTCATCTACATCATAACCCGCCACCGTTTGTCCAGTCACTTTACAATTTTCACTCTGCGAGCCTGCTGTTGATCTTTTGGTTGTGTTGAATAGACTCTATCGCATTTGCTTCTATCTAGAGTGGTCTGTAATATCTCCTCTATCAAAATTTATATGCAGACGCAAAGAGGTATAGAGAGAGAGAGAGATCAAAGAAAGAAAGAAAGAAAGAAAGAAAGAAAGGAGAAGAAAAAAAAAATATCTTAATAGACCTGATAGAAGAGAAAGCTGAAGAAGCATCAGAGCTGTGATGCTCCGGCAGCCACGGTGACAGTACGTGGTTGCGGGTAACGTAGACAACTCCTTCCTCTCAAGCCTCCGTGAAAAGAAAACTGCATACATCCGGCGAGTTTTTATTCGCAAACAAAGATTTCTTTGAGGATGGGCCATGAGCCCGGGCTCAAGTCGATGTTCGGCCCGCACTATACTAATGTGACGCCCTTTTTCCAGTTGACTCCTCCAACCCTCACCATGGCCCGTCCCATAAGGTGGTAACTGACCTCATGGGGTGCTATCGTCTTGTGCTGTGGGATTAGCCGCAGCACAATGCAAAGGACTGCTCCCCTCGTCGGCCGTCCTGTAAGGATAAGCTGACGGATTGGCGTGCCTGTTACTGCTGTTGCATTTGTTGCTACAACAGACCTGCTCACCGACGTGCTGGTGACCTGCTCAACCGACGTGATGGTACCCTGCTCAACTGGGTGATGGTGCCCTGCTCAACCGACGTTGCGGGTGCCCTGCTCAACCGGCGTGCTGATGCTCAACCGACGTGCTGGGGACCTGCTCAACCAACGTGCTGGGGACCTGCTCACCGCGTGCTGGTGGCCTGCTCACCGACGTGCTGGTGACCTGCTCACCGACGTGCTGGTGACCTGCTCACCGACGTGCTGGTGACCTGCTCACCGACGTGCTGGTCACAGTTGTTGCATTTTTGCTACAACAGAACCTGCTCGTCTTCCCCGTCGACGAGGGTGTGAGAGGAGCTTGGAGGCCAGGCTAGCAAGGTGCAGTAATTCTCGATTCGGAGGCTCTTTATTCGGTAAGAGGGGATGCTTGGGTACCGCCTAGGTTCCACGACGAAGTCGGGAACAAGGCGCTCGTGACCCAGCGCAAAAAGGTGGGTGCGCTGGAAGGTCTGTTGACGTGCCGGGGGATGTTAAGGTCTAGGGTTTGCCGCCTTCGACAAATCAACTCGCCCGGTACGAAGTCTTTTAATGCCGAGCTCAAGGCAGCCCGCGATGGTCACTGGGAAGGTGGTCCCAGTGTGTGTGCCCATCGCGGGCGAAGAAAAAAGAAGGGAAAAGAGAAGGGGCCGAAGCAACGAGGAGGGGGGGCATCGTTCATTTTATACCTTTTTTTTGTTGGTAGGCTCGCTGCATCATACCGCATCTCGCGAACAAACTTTATTGCTCTGATGAGTACGGGCTTCGTAATATTTGTTGGTCGCTGACTGCTCGTTGGGGGCGATCGTGGTAGATGACAGTTTTCCTCGGGTGCGGGCAACGGAACCCTAATAGGCGGCCGGGAAGGCGATGGCGAAATTGCCAACAAGACATTAGGGAGAATAGAGGTGAGGAGGCAAAGAGATCCATGGCATATGTGTTTTATTCATAGTCTGACTCTTCTTTTTGGCTCGTCGCAACTTCGACAGAAGGTGCGGCCGGTGGATCGCGATGCATTACTGAGATTGACAGCCTCGAGAAGGAGGCATCCTGCGTAAGTGCCTATCTTTGTTCTCTGTTGGCCCTCGTAGTTTCCCCTTTGGGCAATGCGATGTTCGCACTGGGGCTTGAATTTAGGTTGGGGGCAAGTGCAACTGTGTCGCGGCGGGTGCTCTTTCCATGTTTTGCTCTCCGGCATCATGGCTCCTGCCGTGTTAGTGACAAAATGCAGTCTAGCCCAAACTTCGTTTCTGCGACCATAGCAACTTCCGTAAAAGAAAAGAACGAGCATAGGAGAAAGGGGAAATGGGAATGGGAAAGGGGGGAAGGAGTTTTCGCTCTCGCTTTCCCCCCAACTTCTTTCTCTCCCTTTTCAAGGAATGTTCCTTGTCTTTCCTCTTGCCTCGATCTAAACATCCCACGAACTTTGTTGACATCACCACCGGTCAGCACCCCTGTTCTACAATGGGTCTCTTGCAGATCAAAAAACCGCCCTCCATGACACCGCCACCTGCTAGTGGCCCCACACAGGGGACAGTCGACAGACTGGCCACCTTCTTTCTCAGCAAGTTCCAAGAAACCAAGCAAGAGAGCGAACTAACAACGCTACAATGCACTACTCAGCTCAAGTTCGAAGCGCTGGAGAAGATGCTCGGGGAGCAGACACTGACCGTCGCGGGACTGCGCAATGATATGAAGTCCGAGATTCAATCTGAGATCCAGTCATTCCGGGACAAAGCAGCCAGCTTCTTTCTCGACAAGTTCTCTGCCCAGCTAGATGCTCTGGGCGCCGGCCGCGGCGAAAAGAGCGAGCTTGCGCTGACTCGCCTCGAGCACCGAGTCGACGACGAAGTCAAAAACCTGAGCGATCAGCTGTCAGACCTATCGACCAAACTGGCCATCAGTAACGCCGCTCTCAATGCCGCTATCGACGATGCCGGAAAGAAAATAAGTTCTGGAAATGATGCTTCGGCCGAGAATTTGCGGCGCTGCGAAAGCGAATTTCGGTCCAAAATGTCAAGGCTTGAGAGTCTGCTTGACTCAAGCAAGACTGAGGCTACAATCGAGCGAGACAAGGTCACCAGGATGTTCCAAGACGCCAATAAGAGGCTTCAAAGCAAAGTCGATAGCCTGGAACTGACCGCAATGCGACAATCCGAAGAATTGACCAACCAGTGCGAGAAAATCGACCGCCTCGAGAACGAGATACGAAACTTGTCACAGCTTGGCATCGGTCAAGAGAAAGCCCATGCCACGGTGGTGAGAATGCTGTCTACTCAGAGGGAGGAGTTGACCAGGCTGGCTCGGAGCGTACACGAACAAAAAAACGTATCTGCCAGCCTAAATGGAGCTCGTAAGTTCAGAAAGGGCGTGGCAAGTAGGCAAAGACGAAGAGAGAGATAAAAAGGACGTGCCACTAATACTTTCGGCAAAGGAAACATCACATTGAACCCGATGCCAGATCGTTCGAGGATCACCTACGTTTCTTCCCCACCGTTGCCCAACACCAAGCATACCCCCGTGACGGTTGCCAAAGAGTCCAGCATCCACGTACTTGGAAATCCGGCAGCCATCAAAAATGGCCACCAGATCGATACAGAACGAGCCTCCATTCAACGTAAGCGCCCGCGACGTCCACACCAAATGACCTCGTTGGATATGGGCCGAGCAGAAAGCGATAGCGATACCTCAGAGCCTTCACCAAAGCGAGCCCAAGGTGGCACAGGCAACACCATACGGGCAAGTGCGAAGGTGGATGCCGTCGAGGCTAGAGATACTTCGTTGCGAGCGAGCGTCGTCAGAAATGAACAACGGCCAACAGCAGAGAGAACTCTGAAAGAATCCAACACGGAGACCAAACCAGTGGTAACAGTGTTGCCGCAGGTGACAAACACGGGTACAGAGGAACAGAGTTCAAAAACTGTGTCTTCGCAGACAAGGACACGAGTGCGGCCTACTCCAAGAAAACGGCCAGGAGAAAAGCAAAAGGCAAAGCCAGATCTACCCGACAGGTCTCAGCCCTCGCATCAAGAAACGATCCAACAGTCGCAGAGTGCGCCACACTTGGGGCAACAACAGGCCTTGTCACGGCAAGACCACCATGGAGTACCCACAAAGGTTCCGCAACTCCCCTGTGAACAGACAATCACACCCGCTAAAGCAGACATAAGAAAACGAGATCACAGTGCTACCTCTTCCCCGGGAAGCAAGTCCGATGGTGGCAACAACAATCCGCAAAAGTTCGCTAGCAGACGAGAAGCAACAATGGCCTTCATGATGCACGTTCAAACCTTCGCTCGGAACTTTAGCACGTCACCGCTGCGGTCAGAGCGCCAATTTATATGGAGCTTCTTAGAAGGCATCCCCGATCCTGCATGGGCTGAGTTCATGCAAAAGAGGCTGTTGGAGGCATATCCAGGATCAGTACGGCCAAGTCTGGGAATACGCGCAAAGCATTCCATCAACTTTGACTCGGGCTTGACGTGGCGGCATGTGCTAGACCTGATCCGCAGTCTGCAACAGAAACCCGGAACATCATCTTGAGCTCTTTACTGTGTTAGTCAGAGTATTGCTGAGGGTGGGATATGACATGCCAGAACTTGACAACTTGGGAGGGTGCTGTGATGATTTATAATTTTCGTTTTTATGCTGGGTACTGCCAATGGGCATGCGCTTTTCGTTCTTTTCGTGTGTAATTAAAGAGACCATAACGTGGGTGTAGCCTATATTCGGCTACTGTTGTATTACAAGGGAACAAGAGATAGACCTCGAAAATGAGGTCGAGTGTGATTTGTGATGATAGGGGGAACATAAAATAAAAACCATTATTAAAGTTGACGCTTTCGGTTTTTTCAAACTAGAAATATTCAAATGGTTTTTTTGAAACAAAATAAAAAATAAAAGTCGTTCTTTCCCCGATTTTTATTAAAAAAAGGCCAAACAAAAGAATCCGACCAGAGATACGAAAGACGGGCGAAGCAAAGTAAAGTTCCAACAATCATGAATTTACTAAAAGCAGCGGCGTGGCTTTCGGGAAGTGTTGGACTGTGGCAAAGCGTACCGGCACGATCCGAGCAATAGCTGTTTCCAGGACTAAAAATAAGGAAAGAAAACGCTACTCCAAAAAGGATGTAAGTTTCCAGAACGTGTCTAGATCCGAACCTTGACGGTCGCTTCCGCCAGCTGAATCACACCATCCTGGTCCGGCTGCGTGTACTTGTTGATCCAGCCGAGGACCTCGCTGTGCCACACAAGAGAGTTCTCAGGCTTCAAGACCCACTGTCGACAAGTTAGTATTCCGATAAATTAAATACAGAGTAATCTAAAATAAAGAATATGACTGTAGCACTTACATGATTCTCGTCAGGGAAGGAGAGAAAACGGCTTGGAACGCCACGGCTCTGCAGCACATTAAACATGGACAGACCCTCGGTGACGGGCAGACGGTAATCGAGTTCATTGTGGACGACCTAGCAGGTGTTAGTTAGCGCACACAATATATGACAAGGGAAAGGGTTGACCAGAGGGACGAGTATGTCACATCACATACCAACATCGGCGTGGCCCATTCACCCGTGTTCTTCGCGGGATCCCACTTCTCGTAGCCGGCCCGGTTGTCCCAGAGCGTGCCACCAAAGTCGTGCAGAGGGAAGTACAGCTCTTCCGAAGAATACTGGTCGAGCGTGCTGAAGACGCCGTCGTGGCAGACAAGGGCCTTGAAGCGGCGGCCCAAAGACTTGCCTTGGATCCAGTCTAGAGGAGTATAGCGTTAGCAACGATGATCGACCAAGTGCGACGTAATCACAATATTAGTAAAATAGAGGGAAAGATCTTACTGATCATGTAGCCACCGTAGGACGCGCCCAGCGCTACAGCTCTGGACATGTCGACGTATGGCATCTTCTCCTCGACATAGTCGACGCACTTGACAATGTCCTCGTACGGACGACCACCCCATTCGTTCTGGATGCCGTCCTGCAGGGCCATGCCGTAGCTCGTGCTGCCCGTCGGATTGGGCGTCACGACAATGTAGCCCTGCTCCGCAAACACAGCCGGGTTCCAGCGTGTGCTCCAGCTGTCGGCCCACGCGCCCTGGGGACCACCGTGGATGAGGACTGCGAGCGGCCACTTCTTGTCCTTGTTCTCATCGTCATAAAAGTTCGACGGGCGGACCACGAGGGCGTGGACCTTGTAGTCGCCGGCACCCTGGAACCAGATCTCGCCGAGCTGGTTGCGCGACAGGCCAAAGGTTGATCCGTGGCGAGACTGCGATGAGACAACGTCCATGGTGAAGCGCTTGGCTTCAGACGGGAACGGCAGATTCGGCAACAGACCGGGGTCGACAATGGTGTAGAGAGAGTTGTCGACCTGGGAGCTCATTGTAACGAAAAGCTTCGACCGGCTCGTTCCCAGGATGCGCACGTCGACCACACTGCCGTGGCCGTGGAGTGGCTGGAACGCGTCGGCATGAGGGTCTCCAAGGCGAATGCGCGTCTGGAGTTCGTTGTCATCAGCCGACACGAGTTCGCGGCCGCCGATGACGACATGCGGGAGGCCAAAGGTGGAAGCGGCCTTGGGGGAAGAGGGTAGGCGGAAGAGGGCGTTGCGGCCTTTGAGTTCCGCCGTGATAAGCAGCTCGGAGCCGTCCCCGTTCCAGAGAATGCTGTCGGGGCGGGCGTCCCAGCCGCCCTTGCCGTCCTCCGTGGCGTAGTATTCCGTCACGTCGCTCTCGCTGCCGGTCGTGCCGTATGTCGAGACGAATGCAACCACGTCGGGGAGGAGGAGGAGCCGGGGCTTGTCGCTCTCATATTGCTTGCTCTGCATGCGTGTAAAGGCGATCTTGCTGCCATCTGGCGAGAAGGTAGGACTGGCGCTGTAGCCCTGGAGGTCGCCGGTCTTGATAAGAAGCGGCTTTGGTGGCGGTGTCGCAACCGCAGCATACGTCTTAAGAGGCACATAATAGAGGTTGGTGATGGTGGTGAGGGCGTCGTTGTGATCAGGGTCGCGGGAAACGAAAGCGATGCCCTCAGGACCGAGGGCAAAATCACCGGTTCCGCCAAACGTTGGGACGGGAGACTCCAGGCCGGTGTCCCGAAGAAGGTTGACTAGCTGGCCGCCAGATAGCACATACGACTCCGAGCCGGAGGCGGCACCGCCGTAGTTCTCAATGAGGCCATACCAGATGGCAGACTTTTCCTCGGTAACATAGGCATCCCAGTGGCGCACAAAGAGTTTGGTGTAGACACGTGCGGAGCTGTGCGACTCCTTTTCCTTGCTTTCCGCGAGCTCTGCCGTATACGGGTCGCCGGACGGCGTGGCCAAGCCGGTCAGCGCAATGGCAACGGTGCCGTCCTTGAGCTTCAGGATCTGGAGGTTGGAAAGGCTGTGGCCGAAGTTCTGGATCTCGGTGGGTTCAGCGGCCGGCCGGGACGCCCGGCCAAGGAAGAGGGACGTGGCACCCTTGTCGCCGCTCTTCAGGAAGAAGAAGGCGTCCTCGTCGACCCAAACGGGCTCGCTGTAGGAGGAGTCCTCATAGAGCAGGGTGGAACCGCCCGACTCGATATCCAGCACGCGAATCTGAGACGTCTTGCTGTGCTCCTCGAAGGAGTATGTCGAGACCTACCCCCGTTAGGAAACGTACCCCGATCCTACTAGGAGATCGATGCGTGATCTTACAGTGTAGAGGACTTTGGTGCCGTTCGAATTGGGCGAGCCGGCAGAGCGCCGCGGTGCCGAAAGCAGCACGGAAGGCGTCAACTTGTTCGCCTTGAGGGTCATTTCGGCAGTTGTTGTGCTTAGCAAAGCTGTTTTTGGTGATTTGGCAGCAACAGGCCGTTGCGCGTGTGGAACAGGGATCTGCGAAGCTGAGAGATGGCTCTCACACAGATAGAAGCTATCGGAGGAAGCCAAGTCGATGGTTCTGAGGCGTGAAAGGTGGTGATTCTCAGCTTGCGGTGTGGAAGTAAACTCGCGGGTTGGTCATTGAGGTGCCGACAACACCTCCTTATGTAGAATAGGATACGAGTCTATTGGACATATGTATCAAGGGAGAGCACGACATCTGCAGCAGTGCGGCAGAGGCAGCTGCCGTTTTGAGCTGCTAGTTGACCCCGCATGGCCATTAAGGTTGGGGCTGGCGGCTCTGAACCTCGCCCGGTTCTAAGCGGTACGGTCACGTGTGCTTCACTGATGATGACTATAATGGAATCACCCAAAGGAACGAAGACGAGAGTCAGTGACATAGAAAATGGCAGTCGCCTCTGTATATTTCCGCCGAGGCCGTTCTTGTTGTACATGTTTTTGTGTGCGGGCCCTCTTGGCCCGCAGTTGAAGCCCCAAAACGCCGGCCTTAACGAGACCGTAAAAAGTAAAGCAAAAGCAACTTTGCCGTTGGTGGTCTCTATTCAAATCGCTCGAACAATCCCCATGGTGCTGCAATGGTATACCGAAAACGCCTAGAAACCCGTGAAAAAATCGAAATGAAAACAGTCATCGGCGCGCTTGCTCTTTCGCCGTGCCTCGCCCGCAACGCCTCGTCGGCACTGCAGCAGCTCACTTCCGCACGGTGCCAAAGCTCGTCCGTACTTTCTTCGTTTCGCGTGTCGTGTCGGTCTCGCTGTCGTCGACGCCGCTCGCAGCAGCTGCCGCGGCCGCTGCGGTCTTCTTCTTCTTCGAGAGAGTAGCTTTGCCGGCCGTGGTGGAGGTGGGTGTCGCTTGGCCGGAGCCCGGGCCGCTGCCGGCATTGCTTCCGTCCTTGAAGGAGGTCTGTAAGGGTGTCGGCACATTTGACGCGTTGGCCGCCTAGAATGTGTTAAAGAGGGCAACAAGACGAGTCAATGGGGCCACCCGTGAAGGGACAGGAGGCAGGCCGGTTGGAGGGACGAACATTGTAGGATATGCTGCTGCGCGAAAAGACACGGTTGGCTTCAGTCACGCCCGTCTTGCGCCGTTGCGCTGCGGCGCCTGTGATGCCCTTGACATAGTTGTCGAAGCCCGTGATGATGTTGCCGCTGACCGTGTTCTCGAGGTACTCGGTCTCTTTCTGCGAGATGGCCTCTTCGCGGGTGTGCTTGGCGGTGTCAGCAGGTATTGTTCTCCCCCCTTTTCACATGATCCATGTGTGTATCCAGGGCCTGGGTGCAACTTACCAGCTGTCGTTCCAGCGCCTTGCGCTTTTGGAGCAGCTCCTTCAGGTGTTGCCGCGACTTCTCGTAGTATGGCATGCCCGGTGTGTCCGCATTGGCGCCGCCGGCGACTTGCAGCTTGTCCGCCATGGTGGGTGTGTGTAGTATCCTGTGTGTGTGGGTTGGCGCACGCGTGACGACGGGGGCGGTGGGAGGGGGTTGTCGTGAAGAGGAGACGAAGCCAGTCGCAGAAAGGAAAGTTGCAGTTGATAAAAGATCCGGCGCGTTGGTCTGGCCCTGGACAAAACTTTAGGCTTGGGGAACTTGCTTCTACAGCGCGCATTCGCTGATTGGCGGGGCGTCTTTTGGCTGCCAAATTATTAGTCACCATTGCATGTTGCGCTCTCTGTCACGCCGAGACTCCGCTGACCCTGGCCTGGCTCTCTATTAGTGCCGCGATTAGCACACTGGCTGCGGTATGTAGCTAGAGCCAGATAGCTCGTTTGGCATTTGGCATTTGACACCTGCGGAGATTCTACGATACCCTCCCTGATACAACGTGACATACAGCATGTATTCCAAACCCTTGATCTCGGGAAACTGGCAGGCATTGCTGCATGCTCTGTACATTTGATATCTATTAGTATCTATAGTGTACTTGTATTTTATGAGATTAAGCTGTAAGTAGAAATTCCAAAAGTCCAAAACGTCGGTGTTCTCCTAAAAAAACGGTAGATACAAACAAAAAAGAGATGGTGCTCAGTATCTTGTCTTGATATGTAACAAACCATCCTGTGACACGATGCCTTCGTTGTTCTCCAACCCCCCTGCGCGTCCCCGTTCGTAGCCTCGTTATAAGCGAGAAAGCCATCGTCGACCCGACATCGTGACGACGTAGGAGAGGCAAGCGGGGAAGTCGTACGAGGGTGGGAGACACGAAGAGGCACGGCGAAATGCGCGGCAACCAGACAGTGCAGTCTCTTGGAAAGATAAGGCTCTTTAGGAAGAAGAAAAGGCGTTAGTCTTTTTCATGAACTGGGCTTCGAGGATCTCATTTGTTTGATTCGCTCCCTGAGTTCTTTCTCGCGCTTCTCGTTGGCGAGTCGCTCGGCTGCTTTGGTCTATTGCGGAAGTCGCTTTAGTTCCCAATCCCATAGTGTTAGAAAAGATAGGAAAAGGCATGTAAGGAAAAGTGCGACGAAACGAACCTGTGCGTCTTTGACTGGCGGGGTCGCCTCCGGTTTGCTTGTTGCGTCTGGCTTAACTGTGGTGGCATCCACAGCAGCGGCAGGAGCCGCAGCTGCCTTGGTTGCGGGTCTGTCTTCTTTGCCGGGAACATCAGTAGACTTGTCTCGCGATTTCGAAGGTGTACGGGAGCGCGAACGCGAGCGCGAAGAACCAGAGGAAGTATCACGCCGTCTTCGCTGGCCCGCGGGCCCACCACGTCCCGCACCACCACCACCACCGTTGCGGCCATTGCCGCGTCCCTTCCTAGGGCTATCGCGCCGTCCCTTTAGGCGCCCTGTATTGTCCTCGTTAGACAGAGGGCTTCTGCTTCTGCTGCGGCTCCGGCTCCGGCTGCTACTGTAGCTGCGGCCACGGCCACCTCGCCGCCGACGGGGCGGACTTCTGCTGCTGTCGCTGCGCGAGTGTCTGGACGAGCCACTTGACGATATAGACCGAGCTGAGCGGCGGTTTCGGTCACGCGACCGGCTTCGAGATGGTGAGTACCGGCGGCGTTTCGCGGCAGGAGAGCGGCTGACCGACGGCGACCGCCTCCGGGGACGATCGCCGTCTCTGCGTCCACCACGCTGCGCCCGAGGAGGCGACCGCGCTCGCTTTTCACCACTGCCGCTTGCTTCGGCATCCGGGGCGCGACGACGGGGAGGCGAGCGAGAACGGGATTCGGACCGAGATCGAGAGCGGGAGTACGAGGAGCCGGAGCGCCCTGAACTCGAGCGGGAACGTGAGCGAGAGTAAGAGGAGGACTGAGACCGGGAACGCCGGCGGCGGTAGTCACCCCGCCGGTCATTGCCTCGCCCGCGCCGGTCGTTAGGAACGTATAGGTCGTGTTGAGGAGCCCGGAAGCTCCCACCGCGGTCGCCGCGGAAGTCACGACCGCGCCCTGGCGGCGTACGCTCGCGGTCCCCGCCCCGACCGCCCCGACCACCACCGCCACCAGGACCATCGTTGCCTCGGAAAGAGCCCCCACCGCGACGGCTGTCGTTGCCACGGCGCCCTCCACCAGCACCGCCACGCCAAGAATCTCCTCGGTCTCCCCCCCGTGGGGGCCGGTCGCGGTCGAAGCGGCCAAATTCACTGCGCTTGTGGCGTGCTTCCTCGGCGGCCTTCTCGGCTTCGATCTGGACGGGGAAAGAAAACGCGTTAGTCTTGACAAGTGATCGCAGCAGCCGGCGGCTGGAATTATAAGAGGTCAGGGTTTGGCCTACCTTTTCCTGTATCAGCTCCATCTTTTTTGCCTCTAGAAGCTCTCTTGGAATGCCTTGTGGGCTGGACTGGGCACTGAGCAGTAGAGTCCAAAGCTCTTTGCAGAACTCGGGAGTTTGGGTTTCGAGGAAGCCGGTAAGCTGGATCTGAAGGGATTTGATGTCGGGCTGCAGAGGCATTTGAGTTAGTATTCTGTTCGTCGTGGTATAGGCTCTGGGGTAAATGATAGTACGCACGTGTCGAGCGCTCTCGATCAGGTTGCAGCAGAGCTCAATGACGACGTCATCGTCGTTGCCCAAGATGTCGGCGATCCGTCCAGCAATCCATCTAAGCACGAGACGAGGCAGTTAGCATGCGGTACGAGATGTGTAGAGTTGAAGGCAAAGAAGATGTACCAAGACCGTACTTTTTCATCACCTGTAGGTTGACCTTCTGCGTGTCCACCTTCTGGTTGAAGATGGGTGGAAACTTGGTGCTCTTGAGGAGCTTCGCGTCCACGCCGGTCGCCATAGCGGGCAGGATTGAGTCGAGTGCAGGGTACGGGGCGCGTGCTATTGCTTCGGAAGGGACACCGGAGGAAAAGAAGACGCGAAGATGTGTTTGCGGTGGCGTGGAAGGGGGATAAATGGTGACAAACGGCTAAGGCGTGGATGATAAACAGGAGACGGGGAAGTGATTTTTTGGCGTGGCCTTGCCTTTAGCCCAAGAAGGGGCTAGCCAGTGCCGAAGATCTTGGCTACAGGAGGAACAAGCTGTTGTGGGGCCTTCTGGGGCGTGTCAGTCGGTAAAGTGGGTCACGTGCCCGTTTAAAGGTGACCTCCACGTTTGCTTTGCATCTTTTCGAAAGAAAAGAAATAGGAGCATTTACTATTTAGAGTACTTCTACCCTTTCTGCAGAGCTTGATATTGGGTTTTACGAGGCACTTGTTTTCTGTTCATGGGCCTCTGTCACGAAGGACGGAAAAGCCCAGAGAGCTCCTTTAGATGCACTGCCAGGCATGAGGTATCAAGAACTTCACTAGAGGTAAATGAGAAGACATAAAAGAAGCATAAGTAGAATTAGAATAAAGTGAACCAAAATAACGCCGTCGGGTACCCGTCGTGGATCAAGTGTCGTGAAGGAAAATAAAGAAAGTCGTAAGCACAGAATCCATTCATCCAAAAACACCCATCAGCCCATTTGCCATGCCAGCCTCGGTGCCTTGCACAAATAAAAAAGAAAGTTCCGTGGTGCGCCGAATATTCCATGCAATAATACAAAGTTACTTTTGTTAGTGGTAAAAGCAACGCATAAAGAAGGACGAAGAAGAAGAATCCGAGAAGAAGAAAAAGACGAGGTGCGAGGTTCACTGTCGGTCTTCGTCTGGTTATTTCTGCACAGGTAGGCCAAGAGAGCGACTTGTCTTACGACCGCGGAAACGTGTACTGGGAATGGTGACGTGCAATGGGCGGGGGATTTGGCGGCGAAGTAGACGACGCTCCCGCTGCCAGGTTGTCGCCAGACGGGTGCGGCGACGGCTGGTGCTGCTGGCGTCCAGACAGGGCTGCCACTTTCTCGCGGGCCTGGCGCAGGCTGTTGCTGTCATTGTACTGCTTGAGCTTGGCCCGGAGATCGTACAAGGCAATGAGGGACGACGCGCGGTCCACGTCGGAGTCGGTCTGTACGGGGAACAGTTGGTCAGTAGGTGAGGTCAGGGTTGTGGTAGACATGAATGAAAGGTAACGAACATCGTTGCCGCGCGGTGTGCCTGGCATGGAGCCATGGGACGAGCTGGAGCGCGTGATGGGCGGCGTGAGCAGCCGGCGGCCCAGGTAGGAATCAAAGGGCGTCGAGGTACCGCCGTTGCGCGGGACGGCGCCGGAGCTTCCGGGCGACAGCGCCGACGACGAAGAGACCCGCCGATGCTGGTGCGAGCTGGTAGGGATCTGAGCGGAGGAGGAGGAAATGGTGGTGACGTCGTGGGTGGTCTGTTGCGCCGTCGTAGACGAAGCTGTGGAAGTGGTGGCTGTGACGGTCGTGTTGGCGGTGACGAGAGCATGGGCGGCCCGGGGTTCCTGGGGGCAGTTAGATATATGGTGCCAAGGCAAGCGAGCTTCATCTCAAACAAATGCTCGTCAACGTACGGCAGCATCTAGATCGCTGAGATCCGCCAGCATCTGGGCTAGCTGCAGAGTCTCCATCTTCGCAAATGAAAAAAGTGGGTGAGGCGAGGCTGAGACGGTGAAGGTCGGCGGCCGTGATGCGGGCGATATCGAGGTGTCAAAAGCAAGTTAGGAGCTTGGTGCACGTCGCATAAAACAGCTGCGGCGGGGTTCGTGATGGTGTCGTCGTGGTTTGATGGTGCGATGCAGCGGTGGAGGCCTGGTCGATGGAGCGCGACGAGGCAATGGTGAAATAGTGAAATGGAAGAACTTAAAAATAGAAGGCCGGGGACGAACGGAATCGATGACACAAAAAGGTGGCTGCTTGCTCACGCGCACACAGTTTGCCTTCCCTCCCTTTGTTGGATGGACAGATCTGCTTGGTTGGTTGTGTTGGAGAGTTGCGACTATTTGCGTTTGTGCGGGGAAGAGCCCAGCCAAAGCACACTACGCACACCAACGCGCCGGTCGACCAGGCTGGCGCGCTCTGCGCACTGTAAAACTACGTGGCTGTGGGGCCGATGAGCCGCTGGAGCTGCAGGCGCAGGCGAACACTCACTAATGTGCAAGGCTTGGTGAGTTGGCTCGGTTGGGTGACAGGGCTAATACTCCAGACAGTCGCACTTTGAGGCAACTGTAGCAGTGAATGCGACCCCCATCGCTGCTGCCGTTTTGGGCGTGCCTCTTATTAGCCCCTCATCGTCGACTTTCTCCGCCGCCCGCTGCCCGCTGGCCGACCGCTGTCCCGAGCGCCAACTTGCCGACTCGGCCGCTCTGCGCGATGCACTTTTGCCGGACAGCGTGCGAAGTGGAGAAGTTGTCCCAAGTTGCACACCACTATCTTATCGTTCTAGGAAGCCTGATTCCACCAAGCGTCCCACATCCTGCGCTACACAAAACACGCAAGTGCGATGCCGCAGTGCCCTGCCCCTCTTTCCCTCTTTCCCCTGCTACGGTAAAATTTCCCTTCGGGTAGTCGTCACGGCCGGCGTTGCCCTTCCTGCTCCTTCCTCCGGTCGGTTGATGACGGGACACCACTCCAGTCTTGCACCAGACAGCCATCGCACAGTCGTGCACGCAACCCACCGGCCGTTCTTGCCCTCCTTCTTTCTTTATTCGCGCTCTTATTGCCAGCATAGTGGTTGGATGCTTCCTGGATCGGCTCCATTGGATTATCCCGCGCCCCTGCCATTGGCCGAACCGTGTCTAGACGCTTGGTTGCTCTTCCCTAACTTGGTCGATTTTGTGCCGTCGCTTCCTTTGCACGCAACACGGACTGCCGAAGAAAGGATCGAAACCGACGGCCAGGAAATTAAATAAAAGGAAGCACACAAGACGGCATCACCGCGCAGAGCGCCCGAGAAAAAGAGACCTTTTGCCCACCATGTTTACCTTTCGGCGCGGCCTGTCCACCATGGCCTCCTCCCTGACCTCGCTCAAGAAGTCCAACAAGATTGTCTGCATTGGCCGGAACTATGCGTGAGTTACTCTTTGTGTTTGGAGCTGGGTTTTGGTTGGGACGGAGTTTCCCCGTGACAGCTGTCGTATTGAGATATGAACGCCTGCTAACCGTCCCGCAGCGACCATGTGACGGAGCTCAACAACGTCCGGCCAAAGCAGCCGTTCTTCTTCCTGAAGCCTCCTTCGTCTCTCGTGCTGCCCGGCGCCGGCCCCTGCGTGCGCCCCAAGGGCGTCGACCTGCACTATGAGATTGAGCTGGCTCTGATCATCGGCAAGCAGGTCCGTGACCTGAAGCCGGATGACGAACAGGGCGCTCTGGATGCCATTGACAGTGAGTTATGTCATACTGTCTGTATATGCCACACTATATTCGTCACTAACACCATAGGCTACGCCCTGGCCCTCGACATGACGGCCCGCAACGTGCAGAACGAGGCCAAGAAGAAGGGCCTGCCGTGGGACATTGCCAAGGGCTTTGACACGTTCCTGCCGATCAGCCACATCATCCCCAAGTCGGCCATCCCGGACCCCCACAACATTGAGGTCTACCTGACCGTCAACGACGAGATCCGCCAGCAGGACTCGACGGAGCTGCTGCTGTTCCGCATCCCGCGCATCCTGAGCGACATCTCGCGCGTCATGGCGCTGGAGCCGGGTGACCTGGTCCTGACCGGCACGCCCAAAGGTGTTGGCCTCGTCGTCGCCGGCGATGTCATGAAGGGCGGTATCCGCGTCAATGGTAAAGAGATCGAGGAGGCCCGGCTGGAGGTGCCGGTTGTCGACTCGGAGGGTGACTACGCGTTTGCCGAGACATAAATAGAGCAATGCACACATGCGGAGATGAGATGTAAATATTTGCATAGGAAGAACATATGAACACATGAACATACGAATGCATAAACGTCCGCAGTCCAACAACAGATCAACTTATATCGAAGGTTATTCACATCATATCATTATTTCACACTTTTCATTTCATCCACTCGCATCTAAGCCTTGTTCGGATCCGGGATCGAGCCCGGCGGCGGCGCCCAGTCGGCGAGCGTGCCGCACTTGCTGCATGTGCGGTCGGCTTCGCTCTCACGGAACGCCTCGACGGCGGCCTTGATCTGCGTGCCGAGGTCCGTGCAGTGAAAAGCCGCCTCATGCACAATGGCGCGGCAGTCGGGCTGCGCGCAGTACCAGCGCATGCGGTCGATGGACGCCGCTGGCCGACGCTGCTCGAGCACGACGCCCACTGTGTCGGCAAAGCGCACGGGGTTGTGGGGTGTGTTGGCCGGCAGCAGGAACATGGAGCCCTCGTGGATGATGATGTCGCGGAAGTTGCCGTCGTCGACGACCTTGAGCATCATGGCGCCCTTGTGCTGGAAGAACCACTCGGGCGTCTCGTTGATGTGGTAGTCCGTGCGGGCGTTGGGGCCACCGACGATCTGCGAATGAGAGTCAGGATCAGTGCAGCGGAGACGAGAAGAATGAAACGTGAAAAATCAAAAGCGACAAGAATTTCAAAGAATAAACTCAAAACATAAACCAGAGGACATCATATCATACCATCACTGTAAAATCTTCATTGTAAACGCAGTAGTTGTTGATTGGCGGCTTCAGGAGGTGCGAGTTCTCCTCCAGCCTGGCTTGTGTCAGTCGAGCGGCCCTGTGCATCCCTTTTCGTGTGATCTTAAACATCGTCCCATGTCATGCATGCTTTTCAAACTCACCACTTGGGCAGATTCACCGGTGATCCGAGCATGGCGACGCTTCTTTTCAGTGATTTTTAAGTGACTTTGTAGACCCGTTTCTGGATGATGAGATAAAATGGCGTCGCTTTGTTTGGTCGTGGTAAGGTTGAGATCTTTCTTCTTATAATCTTATGAAATCCTATGACTCGTAATACTCGAGAGTCTCGTTCTTCCTCTCTCCCGCAAACTCCGGTCTCGGTTTCTAAGCAGTTCTGAGAACGGCTCACTCTCCCAATGCCCTGTTGTTAAGGCCATTCGCTAACGCCTCCAGTGCTTTGTGCCTTCCGCGCCCTGGCTAAGGCGGGGTTTCCAGAAGTAATGACTAAGTCGGAGCTACCCTGCCAGGAACGGCTGGCCCCGTTCAGCGGGTGGCAGCACAAGCTCGCCAGCGCTATGCCGTGTGTCGTCCCCTGTAAGCTGTAAGATATCTTACCTGTAATTACTCCGTGACGCACCCATTCACTCCGTAAACCCTCTGAAACGCGCAGCGCCTCCAAAACTGACGCACCACCCTCTCCAACCCCTTGAACGATGAAAACCGGAAAGTGTTCGAGTCCCATTCTCGTGAGACCTTTCCTCTTCTTTCAACTTCCTTTTATTTTCAATTCGACTCTGTTCATCTGCCGACTTCTGTTGCGCTCATTTCCCCGAAAAGTCCCAACGGAAACAGCCTCGCTGCAAACGCATTGGTTCTCAGCCCTGCCAGAAGCTCCTTCCCCTGCCACCAATTAAAACTGCCTCAGCAACTCCACCGCCGCCGCGACTTGGGCCGAGCACAGCAACGTGAATGACTACTTAGTACGCACAACTCCCTCATCTATCCCATCATTACCTCGTCCTTGGACGTCTTTTGCTTTCATCAACCGTACAAACTGCCCGACGACAACTCAAGGCTTCGAGCGCAACTCTCATCTAACCTTCTACCACTACAGACACGTGTTTCTCTCCTCCAGTCCTGTACACACCGTCCGATCTCAACCAAAAATCCACCGCCATGGACCACTCACACCACCACATGGCCGAGGCCTCCGACATGCCCATGGACAGGTGTAGCATGAACGTGGGTGTCCCCGCTACCTTTGAAATGGGATGATTGGCAAGGAACGGGGCCCTAAAGATGGATGGTATGCCGAAATGCTAACTCCTCCCCTTCTTCCCTCCTCCCCAGATGCTCTTCACCTGGGACACCAACAACCTCTGCATCGTCTTTCGCTGGTGGCACATCCGCTCCACGCCGGGCCTGGTCCTGTCGCTTCTCGCCGTCGTCGCCCTCGGTGCCGGCTACGAGGCCCTGCGCGAGGGCATCCGCCGCTACGAAGTGCAGCTCGCAAAGCGTGCTGACGCCGTGCCGCGTAAGCTCCCCCTCTCCTTTCTTTTTCGTCTCTCTTCTCTTCTTTTCTTTTTTCTCCTGTTCTGTCTCCTGTCAAACTCCCAATTGCTGCGAGAGCAAACAGCTAAGTCGTTTTGCCGTAACCCAAAAAGAAGACCGTGAAACCCGTGGAGACCGAGATGACAATGATACTGAGACCACGCCTTTCCTCCGCACAGGGCAAGCCCAAGCCGACGTCAACAAACGCGCACACCTCACCAAGGCCGTGCTCTACGGCATCCAGAACTTTTACGCCTTTATGATTATGTTGGTCGTCCTCCATCTCCCTCAATTCCCCGTCGTTTTGGCTACTAACCGCTGCTCAGGCTTGTCTTCATGACGTACAACGGTTGGGTGATGCTCTCGGTGTCGGTCGGTGCCTTTGTCGGCTATCTCCTGTTTGGCGGTGCGACGCCAGTCGTCAAGGAGACGGCGTGCCACTAAACCTAGGCCACCATCTAGAACACAACAGAGGCAGCTGCCAGTGGAGGCATGCATGCTGTAAATTAAGGACTGATAGGAGGACATGCTAGAGCGGACGACTTAGTCGTTTTGCAGCACAGCGGGATGATTCTACGGCTGGTAGGGTTGACCGGAGTTTTATGTTTGGATATATTCAGCAATTGTTCGTTATAGCACGCAAGTTCTCATCATTTATCATATTTTTTTGTCATTATTGGTAGTATGGTCGCCTAGATCTTTCTCTATATGTCGAGGCGGGCAGACTACATCTTGCTCGCTTCCTTTAGGTCCTCGTGGGTCAACTCGCTGCCCGCCTTCTTTTTCTCGCCCAGCCGGCCCATCTTCTCCAGGCCTTCGATGATGCGCTCGTCGCCAAAGTGCGAGTTGTGCTCAAAGGATGGCGTCTCCCCGTAGGCCAGCTTGGCCGCATCGACAATGATGCGGGCCGTCATGCCCCACACCTTGTAGCGGCCGGGGGAATCTTCAATCTCGTCCACAACAGCTTCGTCCTGGTCCTTTTGCTCGTCTTCTTTGTCGGTGATCACTGCAGGCGGTGTTCCTACAGCCTGGTCTGCGGTCACAACAGCCGCCGTCGGCTTCTTATTGCTGTCGGCATCGTCTTCGGCGCTCCGCACCCGCTTCCGCGGTTTTGCCACCCGCTGGCCCACCACGGGTACGTAGAAGAAGTGCATCCGCCAAGGCTCCTCATGCCAATGGATCCACGACCCTTCGTACCAGGGGCCTGGCGGCAGCTTTGGCCGGCGTTGTGGCGCCCCGTTCTTGCCATTCTTTAACTTGATCTGTGACAGTGCCAGCGGCATACCGTCGTCCTTGGACACCTCGTCTGTCGGCAGCAAAAAGTTGTGGAAGGGTGCGCTGAACACGGCGGCGACCTCTTTGGCGTCCAGCTTGGGGATGAGTGCTTCGTCGGGGGTGACTTCTTCGTCACCGTTGCGCCTTGATGCGGCATCATCCTTCTTGTCGGGTGCTCCAGGATCACCCTCGCCTGCGTGGAGAAGCGCAATGCACGGCCGCACCACAAGCTCTGTCTTGGCTAGATTGTACGGCAGGTCGCACAGGTGCTCGATCCGAAACGGCCGCGGCAGCTTGGAGTCGTCCAGCGGCAGACCAATCTCCTCCCATGCTTCGCGCCGCGCGATTTGCTCGGCTGTCTCCTCGATCGAGTCGGCTTTGCCACCAGGGAACGCCGCGTGGCCCGAGTAGTTGCGCAGGCTGGCAGCACGCATGGTCAACACGACGCGCAGGTCGCCTCGCCGGTCCGCGTACAGCAGCACTAGCACTGCAGCGCGCCGGCTCACTGGCAGGCGGTCCCAGAGCGGGAAGGGTGGCGGCCGGAAGGCGCGCAGGCGGGCAATGGCAGCCGCAGACCGAGCGTTGAGCGGAGCCATGGTGGAGGGATCCCAGTAGTATGAGTCGTCGCCAATGCTAGCACGAGGAGCGTCGTCGTCGTCGTCTTCGTCAAGGCCGGCTTCGGGCCTGGGGCCGGCAGCAGGTTCGGATGTGGCTTCGTGGATGCTTGCCGCGAGGTCGTCGACTTCGGCCAGTGTAAGCGATGGGTCGGCGTCGTTAGTCTCGGTTGGAATTGTGCTGTTGTCAATGGCGGTCGTGACTTGGGTGGAATCCGTGGCTTGGTCTTCTGCGACAGCAAGGCGGCCGGCACTGCTGATGATCATGGTGGAGATGCAAATAGTAGAAGAGGAGGGGGGGAGGGGAGGAGAAACAGCAAAAAGGGTCGGTGAGGAGGAAGCAAGTGCAAGATGCCCAGGCCGAGCCAGACCAACAACAGCCGATTGCGGTGGGAACGTTGGGCGAGCAAATGGGATGGCGAGGATTCAGCAGCGCCCTGGCAGTCGCCAATCGGTAAGTTGGCAGCCCCAGAAGAGCCCCGGCTTGAGTCGGACAGCAGTGAGGGGAGGCAGCGGGAGGACAACAGAAGTGGGGACTAGCGTCTGCACCAGACGGATGTTGGGGCAGATCGCTGGCACATGGAAAGTGGACTAACACGGGCTCACGGGCAGCACAGAGCCACTGGGCCGAACGCCAGGAAGAGCCCGCTTGGTGGTTGCGGGGGAGGGAGAACGACGTGAGGTATTCAGCAGGCGGAATGGAGAGTCAAATGGGGAGAAAGATGACGGTGGGAAAATATGGGACAGGGAAAGACCTCGGCCCCAGGAACACTGTGGTTACATGTACATATACTATCACAGAGGCCACTACAGGCAGGCGATCAAGATAATTACATCATGGTTGACTCGACACAAGGCAAGAACGCCCGCACGGTGGTAGTAGAATACAGAATATAAAGAAAACAATAGTACATCGTATTTGCCAAAACCCAAACCATACTCAGTCAAAACACAAACGCCGTCTGTGAGTCCCTTTTGTGAACCTTTTTGGAACGCCCAAGAAAACACCACAATGCATTCAATATACACAAGCCGCCCCGCCGTCGCGCTGATGGCCGGGTGCGACAATCGTCTTCGTCATCTCCGCCGTAAACAACCTTTTCCGCTTTCATTTTGTCGTCCTTCGCTATTTCAGTTTCGTTCTCCACGCAGCTACCATGCTGTGCCTCCCGTCCTCCTCCGGGCCGTAATATCGGATGGTGATGAACGTGTTCAAGTCATGGCCGTGTCGAAGAGGCTTCGCGATGATCTGCTTCTTTAGGAGATCACGGCCTCTTCGGTGGTCATGTCCTTATCGACGCCGGGCAGGATTGTCTCCTCGGGCGCCGACTCGTCGACAAACTTGCGCTCGCTGATATGCCCCTTCTCGCCGTCATTGGCGCTGCCGCCATTGCTGGCGTCGGCCGTCCACACCTTGTCAGGGAACGTCCCGCGCTGGCCCTCCTCGTGCTTAAAGGTGCAATAGCGATTGGTGCACGGGCGGAACTTGCACATCGTCTGGACGTGTGTAAACTTGCAGCCACGGACCGAGCAGTCGGCGCCATTGCGGCACAGCGGCAGGGCCGGGTGGCGGAACTGGCAGTGCGGGTTTGTGCAGTTGGGGAAGAACTTGCAGTCCTGCTCGCTCTGGTGGGCGAGGCGGGCGGCCGGCGACGGGTGGCGTGCTGTGCACTTCTTATTTTTGCAGGCGGCGCCAAAGCTGCACACCTCGTGGACGTTGACTGTGATGCCGGGCGGCGCTGCCGGAGACTGGTGGGCAAACTTGCAGTTTTCGTTGGCGCAGTTGAGGTTGAACTTGCACATTGTCTCGGCTACGCTCGAAGTCTCTGGCCGGGTTGATTCGTTGCCCATGTCGAAGTCGTCCAGGGTCAGAGACTCGCCGTCGGCGGCAGGGTCGTTTTTCTTCTGCGTGTCGCTGCCGGCGTCGCTCAACGAAATGTCCTGCTGCCCGTTCCGGAAATTCTTATTGTTCTGGTGCGGGCGCTGGACGCGGTCGGCCAGCGGGCGGCCACGGTTGTTTATACCGCCACGGCGGTTGTTGTTGTTCTGCATCAAGTTCTGTTGCATCTGCATCTGCTGCTGCATTTGCATCATCATGCGCGACTGCTGCTCAAGCATGGCGTACACGTCCATGGGCCCCGGCTGCAGGGGGGGTTGGCCGGGGAGGCCCTGCTGGCCGGGTTGACCAGGTTGGCCAGGCTGGCCCGCCCAGGGCATGCCTGGCTGGCCACCGCCCATTCCGGAGTTGGCGAGGGCGTGGTTGAAGCTGGCGGCTGTGCGGCCGTTCATGTGTCGTTGCTGGCGACCGTTACCGAAACCGCCCATACCTCCCCGGCCATGTGGCCCGCCGCGAGTGTGTGTGTTGATACCGCTGCCCTGGCCGCGGACGCGGTGCAGTACCGAATCATTTGAGCGGTCCATCGCACGGTTGATCTGGCCCATCACACGCTTGTCCCGTCCACCACGGAAGCCACCCGCGCCGCTTCCGCTGCGCATGGCTTTGGGTCCTGTTGGTCTGCACATGAAGGTTAGCAAACCTGGGAACAATACATATAATAAAAGGGGGCATCCTCGCTCAAAAGAGGAAGAGACTGCAGAATACGTACGTGCTGATGTCACCAAGGCTGTCGGCACCTGTGAGGTCCATATCCATATCTTGGTCTCCGTTGTCGTGAGCAGGAGCGGCCTGAGCCGCAGGCGGTCCGTTGAGTATCGCATTTTGTGTGTCGACCGTTTCGAACAGCCATTTTGAGAACTCCCGTGCACTGTTGTCTTCGGGGTCAAGGTTGAGTAGGTCTCTCGCCAGCTCGCTGGAGATCTCATCTTCCTGTCTTCCGTTCACAAGCATGAGAATGATGTACTCGGCCATCGTGTTGTCGCTGTCGTCGCTGGGCGCCCAGCCGTTCTCGACAAGCTTGTTCTGGACTTCGCGCTGCAGCGCATCCGCCAGAGGCGTTTGCATCGCGATCTCGACGGGCATTGTGATGTGAGTGCTGGCAAGTAGCCGGCCGGGATGTGAGAAAGGAGGGAGGATATATGTTCGTAGGTCGGTCGCGGGGGAGGCGAATCGCGACAAGGCAGATGCAGCGCTTGATAGGAGCAGCTGGCAACTGGGAGAGCGCAAATGTGTATGCTGTTTCGAAAACACAAGCAAAGTCTGGGATTCGCAAAAGAGAGGATACGAGTTACCCTTGGAGTATCCCGCGGCTGGTGATGTCGGTGGGGATGGGGGTCGTAAGAAGCACGAGGTATGTAGGATCGCGGTTTGCGAGCTCTGCAGAAAAATGAAATGCATTTGTGATGCGCCTCCCATAAAGGAAATTTGTCGCTGATGGCTCCGAGCGGCGTACTGGAGCAGCTTGCTAGCGCGACAAATGACGCGCTTTCATTGGCCCACCGGCAATTAGAGTCACGTGCCGAATAGTGAATCGACAATTTCAGAAACAGATGGCAGGCGCTGGAACATGAGTTGCGTCCTGAGGCACGAAGTCGACTGCTTAGTCAAGCTACAAAGTTCGTGGCAAATCTCAAACTGCCCGAATGGGAACAGTGCGCACAGCGTGCTCTGTGAAGCTCTCTATTAACCCGCGCTCCCCTCTTGTAGCTTCCAATATCCACCAACAGCTGCCGTGCCGCTTGTTCCTGGCTCTTGCAACGGTACACAGTGCCCGTCATTTCGACTGTTCTTCCTCACCCCTACAGTGTGATTATGACCCGCAAGTCCATCAACAGTAAACAGTATCACGGAGAGCACCATCCGCCGGCGCTCGTCGGCGAAACTACGCAGTGTTCTAGAAATGAGGGTTCAAGCAACGACGCCAATAAGCTTTTCGAGTGCGCCTGGCCTGGAGCTTAAAGCTTGTCTGCTAAGCTCCGAGGCGGACGCCGTGCAGCGGGCTGCAAATTGATTGGACGCAGCAAGAACGAGCGGCCTCTGCCGTGTTCTTCTGTCACTCGTCTCTTGCGTTCGCTGCCCTGTCCCTTGTCTTTTCGTCATCCATGCCTCACCGCTGCCGCCTGCCCAAAGCTATTTTTGCTTCTTTTCTGCCGTGGCTTGTCCGTCTGCCTGTCTGACGGCTTTGTCTGACAGGCCTGTCTTGGTTTTCTCTTCCGTTCGCATGGGCGACCAATCAAACCACTCCGCCCTGTCACCTGCCGAAGAAGGCGGC
The DNA here is from genome assembly GCA_021396225.1 of Sporothrix inflata. Taxonomy (NCBI): domain Eukaryota; kingdom Fungi; phylum Ascomycota; class Sordariomycetes; order Ophiostomatales; family Ophiostomataceae; genus Sporothrix; species Sporothrix inflata. The sequence goes on along the minus strand of WNYF01000070.1, from coordinate 93,980 downwards.
GCTGCCGTGCGACATCTTGCGGAGCACGCCTCCAGGGCAGTCGTGAAAAGAGTAGCCGTCGTCGAGGCTGCACCCCGTCGTGTCGCACGCCAGACGCCACGTTTGGTCGGTCGGGCCAAGAAACGTCGCTTGCTGGACTCCGTTTGCTGGCGAGTTTGTTCTGCAGCACAGCCTGCCTGCAGCCACACTCTGCTGTCGTGTATGGCGAGCCACGCAGAGACATCGGGCCTCTGTCGAACAAAAACAAAGGCGAGAGAGACACCGGAAAAAATAAAAGAGAAGAAAGAAAACGCAGAGACACGAGTCAGCTGCGCACATCTCGCACAACAACGAGCATGGCGAGTGAGTGCGCAGTTTAGACAGCGTCGGGAACCGTGGCGATCCCAATCTCAGCCGCATCTGCTGCTGCGTGGACCACCGCCAATTGAACATCAAAATTAGAGTTGGGAGACAGGAGACGACTTGACAAGAAAGAAGAGAAGAAGAAGAGAGAAAGTTCCTCATATCGCCCATTTGCGTTTTGTTCTGCTTTGCCGGTCGTTTTGCGCAAGCTGCTGCCAGTCGCACCTTCCCGTCCTAGAGATTCTTTCCCCAAAGCCTCCTTCCCTTCACACTCGATACCTATTTCCTATTCAACCTCACTTTTCCCTCTTGTCTTTCCCTCTTGTTCAATTTGCCTCTCCTCGTCCCCTATTCCCGCCCTTTTCCATCATCACCCGAGCAGGTTGTCATCGCCTCACCGTCCCTCCCCCACCAGCTTACCCCCCAGCTTCCCAATCGCCCGCGCTCTTTGGAATAGACCGTCCTAATCGTGGTGATCTGCCTCTGACGTAACGTAACGTTGCGCCAAACGGGCGGCCAGCCTCCACGAGCACACTGTGCCCAGGACGACTCGCACCAGCTTTTACCTCACCTACTGGCTACCATCGTCATTGTCTTGACTACAGACCACGAGTCGGCACGGTACTCAACCCCGACGGCCTGCTGTCCGGCGTTGGTCCGGCTCACACCAGACCAGGGGCCTGCAGTCGAGATACAACGCTAGCAACGGTCAGGAAGCTGAGGCCGCAGATCGTCGGCCCCTGCGAGATTGCCCCGTCGTGCATCGACAGGCAAGGCTGTCGATAACGACCTAGTTCGGCCACTTTACGATCCGACGACCCCACGACTCGACGAGTCGGACGCCGTGGTTCGTCGTGCTGGCCCAGTGCTGGAGCTGTCCGTTTGCGCCAGCCCTGCTAGCTTGGTCCGACCTGGCTGCGTGAGACAACGTCACACACGCGAGCGCGCAGTGTTTGTCGTGCATCGTCGGCTTTTGGGTCGCTTCTGGTTTCTGGTTTCTGGTTTCTGGTTACAACACCAAACAAAGGCCAATTTCACCTCACTTCACTTGTCGTTTGCCTCCTCTCGCTTCCCTTGTTTCTTGTTTTCTCACCCCGCCTCCACCAGACCTCGTCCCGTCCACCTGTGCCTGCCATCATCCCAGAGCGGCGGGCAGATTGGAGAGTCGGACCTCGCCCAGCCTTTTCCTGATAATATATATTAATTACCGGCCGCGGAACCTGGGCTGGATCGACATAAGCCAGAGGGATTAAGGCACGAGAGGCACGAGAACCCCAGCAGGCACTTTTACGCGGGAAAAGAAAACCTGTCAGAGATTCGAGGTTATTGTTCTCCTCTTTCTCTTCTAGACTTTTCTTCATCCCTTCTTATTTCTCTTCATCCGCCCTCACCCCCAAGGAGCCATCCGCCAATCTCGCGTTCTTCAACGCGCACTCCCTTTCTTTTTCTCCTTTCTCTCCCTTTTCTCCCTGCTTTCTTCCTCATCATTTCACCATGTTGTCGTCACGGGAGATCGTCGCGACAATTCTCCTGGCCGTGGCCAGCCCGGTTGCGGCCGTGTGGCCCATTCCGACGTCCATAACAACGGGCAATACATCCCTGCTGATCAGCCAGAACATTGCCGTCACATACAATGGTGCACCTGTACGGTCTTTCTCTTCTTCTTCCTCTTCCTCCTCTTCTTCTTCTTCGTACTCTTCTCCTGCCTCTTGCCCAGTGGCAAAGGATGGCTACCATCTCCAACAGTGTTCAAATCCTGACCGTTTCCTTGTGCAAAAACAGGTTGTCTACACGTATGGCTATGAACCAAACGATGTCCAGAACAGTGCTCAGATCGTCGAGGGCGGCGTGTCGCGCGCGCTCTCGGCCATCTTCCAGAGCGGATTGGTGCCGTGGAAGCTGCACCCGAAGAACTCGCTCGACAGCTTCCAGCCTAACCTTTACTCGGGCCCGAAGTGGGTGAGCTCGCTCACGATCAAGCAGACCAGCAAGGATTCGAACTCGACCTTCCGCCCCAAGGCCGGCGAGGTGGACGAGTCGTACAACCTGACGCTCAGCACGACCGGCGCTGCTACGCTGACGGCCGTGTCGTCGACGGGCGTGCTGCGCGGCCTCGAGACGTTCGTGCAGCTCTTTTACGAACACACCGATGGCAACGCCTGGTACACGCCCTTTGCGCCGGTGTCGATTCAGGACTCGCCCAAGTACCCGCACCGCGGCGTCATGATGGACGTGGCGCGCAACTGGTACGACGTCGAGCACATCTACCGCACCATCGACGCCATCTCGTGGAACAAGATGAACCGGCTGCACCTGCACGCGACGGACTCGCAGTCGTGGCCGCTGGAGATCCCGAGCATGCCGGAGGTCGCCACCAAGGGCGCCTACCGCTCGGACCTGACCTACGGTGCCGATGACCTGGAGGCCCTGCAGAAGTACGCCATTGCACGTGGCGTGGAGTTGGTTGTCGAGATCGACATGCCTGGCCACATTGGCTCGCTGTCGTGGTCACACCCGGAGCTAATCGTGGCATACGACGCGTTCCCGTACTTCTGGTGGTGCGCCGAGCCGCCATGCGGCGCCTTCAAGCTCAACAGCACCGCTGTCGATGACTTCTTGGACAAGCTGTTTGCCGACCTGATGCCCCGTGTGGCGCCCTACTCGGCATACTTCCACATGGGCGGTGATGAGCTCAACGCCAACGACTCGCGCCTGGACCCGGGCGTCGGCACCAACGCGACGGAGGTGCTGCAGCCGCTTCTGCAGAAATTCGTGTCGGCCAACTACGCGCGCGTGCAGGCCCACGGCCTCTCGCCCATGGTGTGGGAGGAGATTCCGCTGACGTGGAACGTGACGCTGGGCAACGACACGGTGGTGCAGTCGTGGCTGGGCGAGAGCTCGGTCAAATCGCTGACGGACCTGGGCCTCAAGGTCATCGACAGCAACTACAACTACTGGTACCTCGACTGCGGCCGCGGCCAGTGGCTAAACTTTGCCAACGGCGAGGCCTACTCGACGTACTACCCGTTCAACGACTGGTGCGACCCCGCCAAGAACTGGCGTCTGGTGTACTCACACGACCCGGCGTACAACCTGACGGACGAGGAAGCCAAGCTGGTGCTGGGCGGCGAAGTGGCGCTGTGGAGTGAGACGGTGGACGGCACGAACCTGGACACGCTGCTGTGGCCCCGCGGCAGCGCGGCGGGCGAGGTGCTGTGGTCGGGCAACAAGGACCCGGTGACGGGTCAAAACCGCAGCCAGATGGATGTGTCGCCGCGGCTCAACGAGTGGCGGGAGCGCATGGTGCGCCGGGGTGTAACGGCGGCGCCGGTGCAGATGGTGTGGTGCACGCAGGCCGACAACTCGACCGAGTGCTCGGCGCCGGCAGGCCCAGGGTACTAAGCGGCAAAGGCGTGACGGTCTGCATGGGAAGGGGATACTTGCAAAGTGGTAGGAGGAAGGAAGGTATGGGTGGGCTAATTTGATAAGAAGGAAAACATATGCACAATTGGTCTAGTTGACCGTTGCACAATATAGGAACTCGCAGCGTGGAAGTGGAGCTAGTCCCTGTTTACTTCCTGGAGAAACGACATCGCTTGGGATACACCAGGAGAGATTAATACGAACGAGTTATGAATGCTACTGCATAAAACAGACACTTCCAATTAGCAATCTACCGAATGGCGATCGAGAATTGCTCTGCACTTCGTCGCGGGAAAATGGAAATACAGCCAGTTAGACCGGGTGCTTATTCACAAAACGTTTGTCGTTCTTCTTCGTAAAATCGGAGGCAAAAGTAGCGTGGGTGGGTTCATCCCGACAATGATCTGCATGAAGAACCCTAGTGGCCCCCAGATAATTTACAGAATCCAAGATCGTGGGACGAAAGTCTGGGGAAACAGGCAGGCGATCGTACGGGGCCTCAAACGCCACCCGGGATGGATCCGGCGGTGAAGTGTGAATACGTCGAGTCGTGGGCTTCGTACAAGTACCTCAGTCTCGAGTATTATTGCATCAGAAGCGGGGGCTGTTGTTAAAAGTATGGAATACAAGAAAAAGAGCGCAGCCTATCTAGACGCTTCTATTGCGGTTGAAGCGTTATCTAACCGGACGAGCCGCGCTCTTATTTGGGTTTCTTTCCCCCCTTTCTTTCTTCTTTTTTTTCTGGTTCTACACGTACTGATCTTCTTTTCTGCCTTGTATATTTTGCTCTTTGCCTCCTTTTCCTCACTATATTTTGATATCTTCTGGTACATCGCCAAAGTATTTTGTGTCATTCTTCACCCCCCCTTTGTCCCTTTCGGTCCCTCTCCGTGCCTCTTTTATCTCCCTTTCTTTGGCATTTCCCCTTTCCCGCCCTTCTCACAACCGCCCAGGCTTCACATGTCTGTTGGTCGGCAACGCGAAACACATCACCTGAAGGTCATCAACACCACCTGTTGCCTACCCCTCGTCGATCGCTTGCATCTCCTGCGGGGTTTCGTTCGTCTATTGTTCTAAAAGAACGAATTCTTGTTATTCCATGCGTTGTTCTAGAGATGTCTCATAGGTATTACCTTTCGACGTCGCCCTCTGTGAGACTGCAGTGCCCAGATTAAGAACCAGATTTGGACCTACATAGATGAGCGCCCAGAGACGCAGAGTAGCGCCATTACCCACTAGACAACCCCCTTTCAACTAGTCAAACACGACCGATCCATCTTCTTTCCCCGCAAAACAGGGAAGGGAACTGCCTCGGCATGCGCCCATTGTGTGTGCTTTCTTTTGGCAGGTGAAGATGCCCTCCCCCTTTCACTCCCCTTCAGCACTCTCCGCCAGCCAATGGTTGTACACCAAAAGCAGTGCAACTGGCAGCTGGCCAAACCCAGTACTCTCCAAGGTCGAGGAACCTTCTTCCAACCAACGGCGTTCGTTTAGGTAGCAACTAGGCCCTGGACGCTGGCGGCGCATAGCGAATCGTGCACAGCTGATTGCCTGCTTACTCTGCGCAAATGCAGTAATTAAAAACACAACAGGGGGGCCTTACAGCATCCCGTACTTCTGTTCTGTTGCTCCCTGGGGGAGGGGGGGGTTGAGTGACGTCGTATGGGCGCCATAACCGTGCACCGTCTCTCGGCCGCCGTGTAATTGCAACCCTCGTACTGCCGCCGCCGGCCGTCGAGAGAGTTTATGCGTATCCCGTCGAGTCAGGTGAGAGAACGTAGATGCATCGAACGAGCTGCATCTTGAAAGGTGCAAGCACAACGTATCGTTAATATCGAGCGATGCTAGAGTCGAGGTTCCACATGCAAAGGGCGGCCGCTTGCTGCTGGTCGGGAGAACGGGATGAGATAGGACGGACAAGTCGAACAAGTCGAAGTCGAACAAGTCGACAAGGCAGCAGCGAAACAGGACGTCGAAAAGAAGACGGTGATTAGCGGAGGGATTGATAGACGGAGAGGGCGGAGAGTATCTAGGACATCGTCGTTCGGTAAGTCTCCACGTTGCCGCCGCTTTGGAGTACAAGGAACTTACATGCCGTTCTGGTGCGGACCATGTCGTGCGCCAGTCTTTCCCCATGCCAGCGCTTGGCCAACGGCTCCCCCGGACGCCTCAAGTAGACTAAACCCCAGGTGTTAAGATGCGTTCAATCTGCATGGCCAAGTTAGCTGCGCGATCCATCGTTTCCGCCATTCCTACCCCCCCTACTAGGTCCTCGTACCGCAGCCATTCTTTTGCCGTTCTCCCCTCTCCCCTCTTCTTCTTGCCCTCGATTCGTTCTTTTGTCCCTTTTCGGTCGTAAGATACTGTTGCGCCTCCCATCACGGCGTCTTGTTTTGGCTCGAGGCGTGTGTAAGAGCAAACAGGGCGGACTCATATAGAAGAGGCACATCCCCCCCTTCGCTCCTTCTCTGTTTTCGAAAGTTCCCCTCGAGCTCCTTCCATTTTTATTTCAACAACGACGTCACCTTCCTTGCTTCTACCGTTCCAAGAACCCTTCTCCTTTTCTCCTACTACGTCGCCTTTACCACTGGGGGGCGTTTATTTTTTTTCGGTCCCTCTTGACCCTCCCCCATCACACTGCTGCACCTACACTTGCAGCATTTTATCACAGTTAAGAAATCAGCCCATCCATCCGTTCATTCGCTGACAGACCAACCCCCCGCCTGCCGTCATGGGTCTCATCGAGGACACCGTCGGCCACTTTTCGTGGAAGTCGGCTTTGGTCGTCGCCGTTGTGTTCTATGTCGCCTATTCGGCGTACTACCGCATCGACGAGCGAATCCGCCTCCGCCGCACGGGTGCCCTCCGGGCTCCGTACTACCCTGGCCGTCTGCCTGGCAACATCGACCTTGTCTTCCGCACGCTGAAGGCCGCCGCTGAGCACAAGAACCGTGAGAACTGGGAGGCTATTTTCCGCTCCGTTAACAACCATACTGCCGAGTTCCGGATCCTGGGCCGCCGCATCGTCTTCACCGACGACCCAGAGAACATCAAGGCCATCTTGGCCACGCAATTCCAGGATTACGGCAAAGGCGAGCCCTTCCACAAGGAGTTTGAGCCCTTCCTCGGCGACAGCATCTTCACCACCGACGGCAGCCGCTGGCACGCCAGCCGCCAGCTGCTCCGCCCGCAGTTCATCAAGGACCGCGTGTCCGACCTGCACACCTTTGAGAACCATTTGCAGGTCCTGTTCGCTGCCATGTCCGTTGGCGGCGATGCTGCTGCCACTGCTGCCGCTATTGCCGCTCGCAACGACGGCACCGCCATTGCCAACCTGTCTGCCAACGGCCGTGTCCTTGACATGGCCGACCTCTTCTTCCGCTACACCCTGGACGTGGCTACCGACTTCCTGCTTGGAAAGGACACGCAGTCGTTGACGTATGCTCCTCCCTGTCCTTCCTTTTTCCCCTCTTTTTTCTCAGTCGCTTCTTTTTCCCACCCCAAACACAGCCACTAACAATCACACAGCATCCCGCGTCAGGAGTTCGCCGAAGCCTTCAACGAGGTTCAACGCGTCCAGAGCCTGATCAGCCGCACTGGCCCGGCCAACACCTTCATCCCGCGTGGCTCGTACAACCGTGGTCTTCGTGTCATTGAGGAGTTCATCAACCCGTTTATCGATCGGGCCCTCCTCCTGCCGCCTGACGAGCTGGAGAAAACCATCCACGACAGCGACGAGGGCCAGGGCCGTTACACCTTCTTGCACGCCCTTGCCCAGTTTACCCGCGACCGCAAGGTTCTACGCGACCAGCTCATGGCCGTTCTTCTGGCCGGCCGCGACACCACCGCCGCCACGCTCTCGTGGGCCATGTACGAGCTCGCCAAGAAGCCCGAGTGCGTCAAGCACCTACGTGCCGAGATCGCCCAGCACGTCGGTATCGAGGGCCAGGCCGAGTGCCGCCACCCCACGTACGCCGACCTCAAGTCCATGAAGTACCTGCAGCACGTTCTCAACGAAGCCCTGCGCATGTACCCGGCCGTGCCCTTCAACGTACGCCTCGCCCTGCACGACACCACGCTGCCGCGCGGCGGCGGGCCCGACGGCTCTGAGCCCGTGGCCATCCTCAAGGACACACCCATTGGCTACTCGACGCTGCTCATGCACCGCCGTGCTGACTTGTACCCGTCCAACCTGCCCCATGCCGACGAGTTCAGCCCCGAGCGCTGGGACCACTGGCAGCCGCGTCCCTGGCAGTACATCCCCTTCAACGGTGGCCCGCGCATCTGCATCGGCCAGCAGTTTGCCCTCACTGAGATGGGCTACGTGTTGGTGCGCTTCTTCCAGAAGTTCGAGCGGATCGTCAGCCACATGGACCCCATTGACGGCGGAAGCCCCACACTCAAGGCCGACATTGTGCTTCAGCCTGGCGATGGCGTCAAGGTTGCCTTCTTCGAGGCCGGCAAGGCGCAATAAGCGAGAGTGAGTTGGTAAGAAAGGACGGGAGGTGGCTTATCGAAAATTTGTTTAAAGCCAGGCGAAAGGGGTTTCGTTACGAAAGTATCGTGGAAATTTTCGGCAAAATGTCTTTTTATAATGCTGCCGACAAAAAGGCGCCCCCGTTATGGGGTCATACATATATGGCATTATGGGCTCATCATGTAGAGTTGAAATCGGAAGTGGGAAGGACCACGCATGTATTATATTTGACGTTTTACGCTTCCACGTTTTTTATGTTCCTCCTCCAGGTAGGAATTCAAATGCATTTCTCACACCCACCCTTGCCCTGCAACTTAAGCTATTTTTATGTCGTTCACAGCTGTGACTGGCGTCTGTCGGACATCAGCTGCACGATGTTACAATATCTGCCGTTTTTGCCAAGAGCGAATCCAACGTCAGCAGCCGTCAGACACCCGCCACCCCAGACCATCTCATGGAAGCAGCGCAGAGCCGAATTATTACCACCCTCTCCATCTCACGCAATACATTGTCGTAAAAACTCTTCTCCTGTGTCTTAGATTGGGCTACAGACGGTAGCTCTCCCGCACAGCTTCTCCGAACCGGCGGATGGCCTCGGTCATGGCCGAGGCCGAGGCGGCGGCATAGGTTGCGCGGAAGTAGAGGCCTGCTGGAGGTTGGTCAGGCTCGGCGGCAAACCAGGAACCGCGGCCAACGAGGACGCCCTTTTCGATACAAAGGTCAAAGATCTCTTCTTCCAATTCAAGGATGCCACGCTTGCCGTGGTCCGGGTGCCGGGTGTGATCAACCTTGAGCCAGTGCTAGAATGAAGTTAGGAGCGGCTCTATCAAATGGAGAGAAAAGAGAGGGGGTGCCTGTTTCAGATGACTTACAAACATGCCTGCAGCGGGTGGGTTCCACGAGACGATACCAGCTGGCAGATGGTCCACGCACGCATCCAGGAGAATGTTGCGGCGCTGCGTGTAGGATTCGCGGATGTGGGCCAGCCACTTGAGGTAGCCCTCATGCCCCCACGTCTTCTCAACGAGCTCGTAGAGTGCCGCCTGGGAAAAGCCCGAAGGACCCTGGTTGCAAGCCTCGCCGTGGCGCACGAACCGCTCAATGATCTGCTCCGATGCCGTCAGCCAGCCCATGCGCGAGCCAGGCACCAGGACCTTAGAGAATGAGTCCATGCGCATCACGCGGCCGTCGACGTCGAGGCTCACAAAGGTCGGGATCAGCGACTGCAGGAACTCGTCGGAGCTCTGTGCCGGGGCCGGCTTCGGCGCGCCAGCTGGGCGGTCTCGCTCGTACGGAGGCATCTGCAGGAAGTAGTACGGCTCGTCTTCGAGAATGTAAACGTCGTGGAGGCTGCAGACGTTGTAGATGGCCTTGCGGCGCGCCGCGCCTTGCGTTGCACCGGTCGGGTTCTGACCGCTGGGAACGGTATACAAGAGGTGGGGTTTGGGAGAACCACCACGAGCCTGTACGTCCCATCCAGACAGCAAGTCATCCAGGCTCTCTGGGAGCATGCCCTGCTCGTCCATTTCCACACCGAGCACACGGATTCCCAGAGGCAAAGCCGTTTCCAAGGCCGTGGAGAAGCTGTAGGTTTCCGTCAACATCGTGTCGCCACGCTCACGGTCGCAAAAGATGCGCAGCGCCTGCTCCAGAGCTCCGGTGCTGCCCACTGTGAGACATGTGCTCCAGTCAGAGTATGGTGGACGGCACACGAGTTCGGTGTGCTCTGTGACCCAGCGAAGCATCTGAGCCGAGCCTGCCGACTGGCCGTAGTTGAGTGCAATGGACAGGTCGTACTCCTCCGCCGGGCTGCTACCACCGCTAGTGGCACCCAGGGCCTGCGACGCGTCGTATTTGCCCATGCTGATGGTAGCTCCGCCATCCTCAGATGCTGCTGCCGCCTCTGTAAACTCGGTTTGGCCAGTTGGAACACGTAGGCTCATGGAGAGGACGGGGAAGTGCTCCGGTGAGGGCAGGCCACCGCCGAGGGAAATCAAGCCCGGCTTCTTCAAATGGCTCGCCGCCTGCTTCAGCACACAGGGCTCCCGTGCTGCACTCTCTTTGCTCAAAAGGTGGTCCCATCGCCGGGCCTTGGGCAGCTCGCGCCAGGCCGGGAACGTCTTGAAGGAGTCGATGTCTGCCGTAGCCGCTGTGCCAGCGATCAGTCTGCCGTCCCGCTTCCGCCGAGCTTCGATGTCGCCAATGGTGATGCTATATTGTTTTTCGACCGGCTCTGACTCGTATTGCACCTCAGCTGCAGCCGCCAGCGACGCAGACGAACGTGAGGTCGATGTCACCGAAAAGCATCGTGGTCTTCCTGGGTGGACTGTCTGCCAGCTGCCCGTCGACTTTTGCTGCGATGCTACGAAACAGCGCTGAGAAAACTGCCGCGCGGTTCGGGTTGACGCGCCGGCCAGGAGGGCCGTGGTCGGAGCCGATAGAGACCGCCGAGCAAGCAGCGTCGTTACTGCCCGGTGGCTCATAATTTCTCAGGGACGCGATAGCTGGTTGGTTGTCGAATAATCTGTGGGGTCGTGGGGCGTATGTCAGGTTTTGGTATGAGACGCAATATTGAAAGTTGAAATTGTCATGCAAAAGCCAAAATAATATTATTGTGTATCTGTCAGAAAGGTACTCGTATATTCAGATTCGACTCATCAGCAAAAGGCAAGGGCGGCCAGTGGCTCCTTCCTCCACGATGGTGTAAGTGGTGGGGGAGCAGACGCCGAATGATAAGGCTATCTATGGCTGGAAACGGCAATCGCAACCGTCACTATGGGTCCAGTTTCAAGCTTGTCGTTGGGCGTAGTTGGAGTCCGACGCGGATCTGGCGCGTGCGGGGCAGCGCTGCCCGTATCTAGCCGTATGTACCCACCCTTTCAGGAAGGTGCATGGCCGCCGAGGCCGCCCCTTCTCCGATTCTAATTCAATGAAAGATGTTTGGAGTACGTAAATCGGAGTACTTGCGGTCAAATGACCCATTTCGCTATCCGGAGAAAGAATATCGTTGTTTTTTATATGCAGGACAAAGGGGTACAGATAGTGACTACGCCATACAGCGGGCTAATAACAATACCAGACGCACGCCCTCAGCACTGGCCAGCATCGAGATACGATATCGTCCATGCGACCGTCACGGTTCCGTTAATCGGCTTCGCCAGGCCTAGTTGGTCAGTGCATGCATATGAGAAAGATAGGAAAAGATCGTGTATCGTGCATCTACGAGTACTCACCGCCGCTGGTCGTCAGGAATAGCTGCTTATGGTCGCTAGGAACCCGTCCAAATGCAGCGGCAGATACGCCAGCAAGGATCGTCGACGTGTTGCTACCGGCAATGGGATGCGCTTCAACTGTCGCGTTGTGGTCGAGATACGCAATGGAGAGTGTGTCTTGCTGGTTTTGGCACACAAAGGTAACGCCGTCGCTGCGAATGATGAAGTCGTCGGCCAGGGGCACGTTGGTGACAGCAATTGCGGACCGGCCCGCGGCAAACCCGAATACGTCGATGGGCACGCGGGCCACGAAACCGGCAGCTGTGTTGGTCCAGTAGAGATGCGACTGGAAGATCTTGATGCCGTTCACGCCCAGCGTTGTTGGCGGAGACGGGACGTATGAAGAGTGCATTTTCGGATCGTCAACAGCCACGCTATATGTGCCTACGACTGTATCAACCTTGAAGACAACGCCGCCGGAGACATCGGCCACAAGGACATGGCGTGCGTCGAGCGCAGCCATACCGTTGAGCAGTTGTGCATCGTCGACGTCTGCTGCCTTGTCCACAGTAGCATTTGCGACGACAGCGTCGACGCCGTTTCGAGCAGCTACTGCAAATGTGTTCATGTAGATCTTGAAGACGGAGTTGACGCCGCTGGTCTTGGCAAACTGGCTGTTGAAGAACGCGGCCGCGACTACATAAAACACGTCCGATGTCGTCTCGGCAATCCCCAAGCAGCCGCTATACAAGGTGGCATCCCACGCGTAGACAAGCACTGCGTTTCTTGTCACAGGATCAACTTGCCACACGGACGGCGTGTCCAGGTGCGTCACGAGGATCTTGCCATTTGCACGCACGGCCAGGTTCTCGGCCCAGCTGGGGTACGGAAACTTGTGCAGCACGGAGACGGTCGATTGCGGACAGGACGACCCAAGAACGGTCAGGGCTAAGGCGAATAGCCCCAATATGACACCGAAATCTTGCATGGTGAGTAGGAAACTAGGTCAAGGATAATCAAAGGAAGGAGGTTTGTCGTTGAAGAGAATTTGATGACGGTAGAGCTCTCGTTTGAAGCATTCCAGAAGAATCAATCCGGTTGCAGAACCTCTTCTTCTATTACGCAAACCCACAACCAATCCACATTTCCAAGGCGTCTTCTCTCCCTCCACCATGACAATCCTGAAGGGAATGTCCGAAGGGAATGCCCGAAGGGAGCACAGAGCCGAAAAAAGGATACGGCTACGACAAAACGCATACCCCTTTACCCTAGCAACCCTGATGAGATCATGTAGCTTGGATGCGTAGAGAGACAGAAAGTAGCATGTCATCGCCGGCTGACAAAGTGGCTTGCATCGAGGCGTTGTGCTTTTCGTGAAAAAGGCCACTGTGCAACCAAGCCGGGAACGTACCATCACGATAATGAACTCCGGGGCTCACCTGCTTCCGACTAGTTGACGGGGCAGCCCTTCCATGACAGGTAGAAGATCGAGCGGCGCTCTAGGGTCTTTTCTATTCTCCGCGCCCATGTTGTGCAAGGTTCCGTAGCATCAAATTGATCATATCACACTATATTATATACCGGGGTGGCAATTCATACAGTAGGAACGTAGTTTGTAGCTTTCTCTATCTGAGGAGATGCTTGGAGATGAAAAGAACGTATTTATCGTCGCAATAGAGCACCATTTTCCGTCGCACAAAGCGGTATGAAAATACAAAACGTATTAAAGAGAGAAACTAAAAGAAACATATGCGCACAGGCGACAGAACAGTCGCCACAAGGCCGCAACGTAGATAAATAAAGAAATAGTATAAAAAAAAACGTATAATAATGCTCGTAGAACTCTCTCCCAATTAATAAAAAGACTCGGCGAAAAAAAAAAAAGAAAAAAGAAAAAAGAAACAGTTTCGCCGCTCGTTTGGCGCTCTTCTGTAGATTTGCGTAAAATGCTGTTGGATGGTCCGCTGTAACTATCTAGGGCGGACATGATGAATTCTGTATGTATAAAACGAATGTAGATAAGTCGTCAGTCGTCGGTGGATTCCGTAGTTGGGTATTATTCAAAGTATTGTTGCAGCGGTCGTTATCGTGGCTATTTTTGGTGGAGTTGGATCGTCCTCGTATCGAGGCTATTGCCTTGCATGCCCTGCCAAGACCCCGAGTTAGATTTAATCCAGAAAAGCATAGTGACCATGGCAAAGAAGGGAAAGCAGGAAACACAAAAGAAGAAACATAAAAGAGTAGGAGGGGTAGAAGAAGTGTAACCAATCACGCCTTGTACACATCGAAAATACGTTAAGCTCGAAGCTGTGAGCGATGTTCCGGAGAGGGGAACAGGGGATGTAGACAGGGGACAATGCAGCGGGCAGCAGTAAAAGATGATTGAAAATTGAAAACTGGAAATAGACGGCACTCCTGGGCGGATCAAAGAACACTCACAAGGCCGTCGGTTCGCAGGTCAGATGGCAGGTTGACGCTGGTCTCCCCTCGCATCCGAGCACCCAGAACATATATATGAGGGAGTTGGCGCAAGGTCTGAGAAAGGTCTCAAATAGAGGCTAGATATTTTTTCGTTTAGTCGCTTTATGGGCGTGTAGTCTGGGTAGGCGGAGAAAGAGTATTCTTGTGTTCCAAGGAGAACGCAGCCGTCCAGCGTGTTTCACTTCACACCATTTTAAAAATGGGGGGGGGAATAAAGAGAGAGAATACAAGGAGAGTGTATCAATACTCGCTGGCTTCAACCGATCCGTTCCTGTCCGGTTGTCCTATTGTGGTCGGCAGGAAGAGGTGGCTCTATGGTTCTTCAAGGTGTCAACGATCGTTTCGTATAACACCCGGAAATAATGAGAACCATGTGGTGTAATGAGCAAGCTTGCCCGGGAAGAATTTTGTCTTTTTGAAAACTCCATGTTGGAAAGAACAAGAGAACGAGAAATGGAGTGGGAGGGAGGTAGAGAGAGTGCGAGTGTGTGTGTTTGAGAGAGACTGCACCCGGGTCCTAGGCTTTCGATAAATCTTTGTCGTTATTTGTAAAAGAAAGCGGGATGGATGGAGGGCTTTTGCCTCATTTTTTGGCAATCCTTTGATGGTGCAAGACAAGAAACAGTGTCCTTTGCCGTGCCCTTGGCCGTATCCTTGGCCGTATCCTTGGCCGTATCCTTGGCCGTATCCTTGGCCGTATCCTTGGCTGTGTCCTTGGTTGTGTCCTTGGCTGTATTCCTGGCTGTGTCCTTGCATGGCTGGAGGGCTGTAAGATGGGAGAAGAGGCGGATGTCGGGTTGGTTTCAGCTGCAGGGGATATGGCACTGGCAGGTGAAGGAAGGTCGGTGCTGTTTGATACCCAGATGTTCTCGGTCGGCCTTGGGCTGGCCGCCGACACAGTCAAAATCTATGGTGGGAAAAATAATAGGCATCGCGCCATGAAACCACGGGACCTGGGATGTTATCAGTAAGTAGAGCTTGAAAAAAGTGTACATAGGCAACGCATACCATCTCCGTTCATATGCTCTCGGGGAGGGCACTCTGTGATGCTCTCGTCCGTGAGGGTCATTGCCGGTCCGCTGAGCTCGGTCGAATGATGAGACGCGGGTCCAGTCTTCATCAGATCCACGTCAATGCTGGTACCCTGGCCAAGCTGAAGCCCCGGCACCTTGGGCGAGTCAGCCAGGCGGAAGAGGGACGACGCCAGCGTCCGGGATGACGTGGTTAGAATGCTTAATGTGAGCATGGCAGCAGGACGTGCGCAACACCCAAGCCAGTTTCTCGGGTTTGCGTAAACAGCTGCGGCGGGTAGCAGGATCATAGGTATGACGCGAGGCCCAAGACTAATTTTTTGTTCAGAAAAGAGTAAAATAGAAAAGCAAGGGGGATGAAGTGCCACATATGTTGTGTAAACCATGGAGAGAGCGAAGGCAGCCGAGGACGAGGTACAAAGATGAACGACTCACCTAGCGTAATGACCTAGTTGGACCAAAACGTAAAGGACATAGGCTGCAAAGAATACCGCCACGAGACTGCAACATGAATAGGCATCAGCCGGGGCAAGTAAAGCATAACACATCAAAGAATTGCGAAGGAGAAAAAAACGAGGAAGGCAAGATATGCGGCAGACGGACAAAAATGGCACATACAAGTTCGGGGACACCTTTTTCAGGTTTTGTTGATCACCAGTCATGAGGTACCAAGGGATCACGAAAATCAGTGCCCAGGCAATGATCTTGGTGCAGTCTACCAAGGCTTGGTTCTTCAGCTCGAAGCAGCGCAATGCCTCTAGAGACCGGCTGAAGGAGCGTGAAGAGACCTCAAGAGAGGCCCTGGTTGAGCTGGGCCACGACGTCATCTTCAACGGTAGGGAATGAAAAGCAAAGTAGTGAATAATGAGGCGAAAAATGCGACAAGGAAACTGCAAAGACTGGTTGCAGGAGATGATGAATGACGTTGGCAGTGAGAAGACAAACGTGACGCGGCACAGATCATAGAAACGAAGTCTGGCAGAGGTGACAGAAAGGGAAGGGCCAGCTCATTTGGGTGCGACGATGGTGGGCTGTCTAAGACTATGATGCAAGATAGTTGTCTACATTTCTAAAAATGTTGAGAAAGGAGGGAGTGAAGAGAAGAGAAGGGAGCAGAAAAAACAAGATGAGAGAAAGAGGCATACACACGGAACTGACACAAAAGAGAAAGACAGGGAGCAGAGCATCGAGATGATAAAGCTGCAGTTTGTTGCTGAGCCGCGTTGGTATAATGGAGTCGAGTAGAGCAGGTTTCATGATGAGGCGTAAATATTATGGGTTGCCTCAGGCTGACCATCGTTGGGTCGCGATGCTCCGGATAGGCGACCGTAAATAGGCACAGTATTGTTAGGCGATTGGCCAAAACAGCACAAGGCTGGCAATGGCTAAGGAAAGGTCTCGGGCAATTGTGCAAAATAATTCCCCACGCCATGTTCTTGGAACGGCATTTCGAGGGTCTAGATCGGTTGCGGGCGGTGGTGGATTGTCGTAGATGGTCCTGGAATACTGACGTGGGAGGGGATTGGTAGGATGCGATACCGAGGTGTGCACTGCGGCCCTTGATGGTGTGCTGCTGCTGCCCGACGGACGGCGCGGGCGGCGCACGTAGCGCAAGGCACACCACCGCAGAAGCGGCAGGAAATGGATGAGACGAGATATGCGCTTTGTCTCCGAATCATGGGACTCGAGATGTGACAAGGCGTGGTATTGATTGGGTCTTAGAATTCCCGTGGCGCCGAAGAGCCCAGGCATCCGACGCGATGCTGCCCAACAATTGCCCAGTCGTATAGCCACCTCTTATCAAAGGCCATAGGGAAACCATTGTAACTCAGTTGAGTTTATAAAAGCATGCTCCCGTGCAGGCCAAAGCCTTTTTTCAACAGAGCCTCATTAAACAGTGACGTTTTTTTTCAAGCCGTTTTGGCTTGTTTGTTTGTTTTCTTTTTTTTCTTTTCTGCTTGCCCTGCATGAATGAACGCCGGCAGGACCACTGCTGACAGTTCCTCATTCAGCCTTCTCAGTCGCCTCGATTGCCCCCGACTTACTAAGGGAAGAAGACTAACTGACGCCTTGGGGCAGGAAACGAGACACTGCCATCGCACCATTTGGCTGTACAATGGTTGCGCATGGCGTCCACAACCTATCACATGGCTGGCCACAGAAGGTACCGGCACACTCACGGACATGGGCCGAAAGACCACAAAGACCACGACGGCCACGCATACAACACTCTATTGCTGAAAGTGCGGCCGAAATTGTCCTGGCCGCCGGTGCAGCAACCATAGCCTCGCGGCGTGCATTCATTCCCGAAACGCGCTTGCGAGATGACGAGGTATGATGGTTGTCCGCCCTATATGCTGGAATCGTCGAGTGTCTTGACTGACAAGCATTTGAAAAAAAAAAAAAAGGGGTTAGGGGCCTCCTGGGCAATTTACGGGCGGCAGAGTGCCCTTCTCTTCAAAGTACTTGAGCAGCCGTCGGCAGAGATGGCACTGGCATCGTGTGTGGTTCTTGGGTGCGCAATATCGTCTTACGTGAACCGGAGCCGCGCCCACGATCGGTATCAAGCGCTGTTCTTTCTCATTGCCGGGGGCGCTGTTGCCGGCGCGACCGTCGTTGCGGAAGCCAGCAAACAACTCGTCCTGCTTGCGTACGTGCCATGGGCGGCCTGTCTTGCGATGGCCGTCAGCTCGGTAGCTCATGCGCTGTGGCGGCAGCTGCTTCGGCCGGGGCCGAGCCAGGCCATCCAAGCAGACGGCAAGTACTCTGCGCCCTGGCGTCTTCCCTACCAACACCAACGTGCGTGGCTTGCTGACAGCCGGCAGAGAAAGGGACGGTCTCGTAACTCTCATCTGGTTGACAACGTATCGCGAAGATGGGGTGGAAATATCGACGGCGACGATCTTTTGGCCGTATGGGACAGACTGCGCGTTGCTGGCCCTCTGTTGTCGCTTGCTGTTTGTTGTTGTTGTTGCTTCGAGGTGTTGTTATACAACGTACGACGTACGGAGTAAATATAGACCACATAGGTTGGAACAGGGGAAACAGTAAATATCATGAGCCACAAAAATTGCACCTTCCTTGGCTAGATCTCCCCGCTGCTGTTCTTGCCCGATTCTTTCGTGGGGTTTGCTTCGTATCCTGTCCAGCTTTGGCAGGTTCGAACCACGAGGATGCGTGATGTGCGCCTGCGCGCCTGCCTTCCAGTGTTTTTCCACAGTCGTTCCTTCCAATTCCCCCCAACCTCCTACGTAATTTTCGGCGCACTTGTAGCCCATAAATTTGTACGCCGTAATACTCCGTAGAGAGCCTGGTTTGGCTTCTCTAAATCTTGACAACGAGCCTTCGACAGAAAGACAGGGCAGGAAGGAGCCCTGGATAGAAAAACCGGGCAGCACCCCACTTTCCCCTGACAACACGCTGGGCCTAGCCTACTCGGTCATTCGCCATGTGCGTCCAGCCCCCCAAATTTTGTGCAACCGCCCCGCCCTGGTGCTGCACCGGCCAATGACTCTACACGCTGCCCCTGTCACATCAGCGTGCTCCAGACTATTGTTAGCGCGCCTTAATTACCAGCCACAAGGTTTTTGTGGCGCTATTCGAACCAGGGGCCGCAGCGGGAACACCCACAAGCGGCTTCCCATTGTGCCAACAAAGCAAGTAAACAGAGGACTCGGGCTCTGGGACAGCGCACAGCAACGTCACCTATCCGCCGCTAGTTGGAGGTCGCCACCATCCCAGCCTCGCGATAAAAACAACCAAGAACCAAGCTCTCCACAAGACGAGCCACAGTCTTAGAAGAGAGGCTGGCGGTGCGTGCGTGGCGCGCAGTGACTACGGCGCCCATTGCTCTTATACGACGTAATCGTCTACACGAGTGAATTACGGAGCCCCATATTGCATACCCATTGGGCGCGGACGATCCTTCAAATATACTTGAGACGACGCATCTGCATTCTTTGTTTCTGGTTCCCTGGTTCTGCTTCTTCTCTTTGTTCTTTCTTCTCGACCCAGCTTCTCTATTTCTGGATTCTCTATTTCTGGATCAACCGACCATTCGACCTGACTTCCACGGCAATCGTTCCGAACGCAAGACACACAGCAGCACCGTGTCTCACCCAGACTTAGCACACCCGTTGCCACATTCCATCGCTCCTCGAGATCACTCCTCGACTCCTCGACTCCTCGACTCCTCGTCTCCTCGTCTCCTCACATCCGACCTGCCCGTGCACAATGCGCTTCTTCCGGGCACGCAACCCTGCTTCAACGGCCGTTGCCGTTGCTGTTGCCGCTCTCGCAGCTTCGGTGTCAGCACAGACGTCCACATCATGCAACCCATTGACAAGTTGTGAGTATTCCCCCTCCCGTTCATTCCACTCTCCCTTCTCCGTATGGCAGACCAGCACATGCTAACCCTAGACAGCTAGCTGTCCCGCCGACACTGCCCTCGGCATGGCCATTGATGTCGACTTCACCAAGGGCAGCGTCAACTCGTTCACGGCCAGCGGCGGCGGAACCGTGTCCTACGGCTCGGATGGCGTGACCTTTACCGTGGCCAAGTCGGGCGACGCGCCCCAGCTGTCGAGCATCTTCTACATCATGTTCGGCCGCGTCCAGTTTACCATGAAGAGCGCGCCCGGCGCCGGCATTGTCAGCTCACTTGTCATGCAGTCCGACGACCTCGACGAGATCGACATGGAGTGGCTCGGTGCCGACAGCACCGAGGTGCAGACCAACTACTTTGGCAAGGGCCAGACGACGACGTACAACCGCGGCCAATTCAACCCCGCCGCCAACAACCAGGCCGGCTTCATCACATACACTGTGGACTGGACCGCCGACCGCGTCGTGTGGTCCGTGGCCGGCACCGTCGTGCGCACGCTCAACTACGCCGACGCCGCCGCCGGCCAGTACCCGCAGACGCCAATGCAGGTCAAGTTCGGCGCCTGGTCGGGCGGCGACACGGCCACGAATGCCGAGGGCACCGTTGAGTGGGCACGCGGACCGACCGACTACTCGCAGGGGCCCTTCTCCATGGTCGTCCAGTCCATCCAGGTGACGGACTACTCGACCGGCAAGGAGTACATTTACTCCAACACATCGGGCGACTGGCAGTCCATTGAGGCCGTCGATGGCCAGGTCGGCATCAACGTGGGTGCCGACGTTGCTACCGAAACGGCCACTGCAACGGCGGCGGCTGCCACGTCCCTGTCACCCACTGTGCCGGCTGGCGGAATTGGTGCCGGCGCCACCTCTGCCGAGACTGGTTGGCCGTGGGTCCCTTCATCTACATCGACTGCCATCAGCACGATTCCCAGCGGGTGGGTCATGACGTCGAGCGGCAAGATTGTCCCTGCCGGCTCCAATATGACGAGTGAGTTTCTCTATCTTTACTTTTCTTTTTCTGTTCGGTATATCCACACTGGGCAATCACTAATAGTCTTATAGGACCACCCTGCCTATGGATCATCGCGCTGCAAATGTGCGGTAGCATATTTTTTGGAATCTCTCTCTTTTGGCGGTAATTTTTTTGGCCATCTCTATTCCTTTTTTCTTCTTACTCCCATGATTTCCCTTGATACCACATATACATCATATCGGCGCACATACGGTCGGGTACAACTCAAAAAGGTCGGATAGAACGAGGCGCGGATCGCCTCTTGGACACACACAAAGGACAACATTTTCTTGGCTTGGTTGATAACATTGCTTCTCTACATTTTCTGGCGTTTAACTGGAGCATCTCACATTCATAGATAGAGAGTATGTGCAAGATGCACACTACATATATAGTGCGTCAAGATCTGTAGCTTATTCTTAGGTCGCACACATAATGGCATATTTAATTCAAATCTACTTATTGATCACGTTCACAGTCACATCCAAAAAAAATTGTGAGCCAGCTCTCAATACATCGAGTAAAACGACAATGCATTTCATCTAGATATGGCGGTTGCGAAGTGACTACGCCGCGTGTTGTTTTTATTTTATTTTATTTTATTTTTTAATTTTTGTGTTCTCTATGACAAAAGCTTTCTTTCCTTAACCCCCATTTCAGATCTATTCAAACACACCTGTCTCCGGCTCAGGCAATGCATGCTACCGTAGCCAAATCCATCGCCTTGTTGATCTAGTCTCCAACGCCCCGTCCACGTTTATTGATGCTGCCTGCTTTGCGAGAAGCCGGCCCGCTAACGGGCCTGTACCGAAGTTTAAAAAAATAACACCAAAAGCAAAGAGTAAAACCAATTGAGTAAAGCAACGAGGAAAGCCAAAAGAATAAAAAATGGACAGCGAGATGACAAGTTAAGAGAACTTTAAAAAAACACCCGAAAAGGTAAACAGAACAGCAAATTGAAAAGATATAGCAGTAACACCGCAAGAAGTTCAGAGGTGGGTGTTTGTTTTTTATCTTAGAAAAAGCAATGGATGGGGAGAAAGGGGACAAGGCGTGACGCGGAAGCGCTTTAGAACTCCCATGTGGAGTCGTCTCCGACAGACTGGATAGCCCAGTTGAACTTTTCGCGGAGCGTCTTGGAGAAAAATTTCTCGATCGGGACGTCGAACTTCTCGGAGAAGACCACGGTGAGGCGCGGATCGATATAGTTCTATGGAAAACACAATGGTCAGCACAAGCTGCTTACTCGCCAGCAATAGTCAAGCATATTTCAGGGCAGTGGGGTGTAAACTCACGATCTTCGAGGTGCTCAACGCAACCTCTTTGTTTCCGTCCTTGTCAGCCGCCTGAAGCTCCATGTTGTGGATGCGCTCGTCGATCTTCTGGGCAGCCGCTTCGAGCTTTTCAACAGATGGGGCCTTCCCTTCGGCCTCGACCTTCTTCGACCGGTTCTCCTTCTTGTACTTGGCTTCGAGTTCTGCGACGCTCTTAAGACGCTCTTTAAGCTCCTTCTCCGGCAGCGGCTTTTCGCCATCGATAGCGCGCTTTTCGTTGTCCTTTTCGAACTTCTTGGTGACCTTAGTGCGTTGTTCTTCAGCGAGGAACTTTTGGTGTTCGAGAACCCATTCGTCCGTGAGCTCCGGGTCGCGTTCAAAGTAATCTGCGCCCTTCTTTTTCTTCTGCTTCGAGTCGACATCCAGAATCATCATCTGAGTCCGCCACTTTTGGTACTTCATGCCCTTGATACGGTCACCAATCTTTTCCATCTGCGCCTCGTGGCTAGCTCCGACAGTTCGCTTATGGTTGCAAAGAATGGCGACCTTGCGGTTGCAGTCGTTGTACAGCTTCACCTTCTCGGCGATGGAGACATTGGTGACCGGGAGCTCCTGAAGAAGCTTCGACATCGTGTATGACGCGTTGTAGGTACGGAACACTTTGGCCGTTAAGCCCTGCATGTAACTGGACAGATGCTTGTTGAGTTGGGACGTCTGGCCGTGGATGTTAGTTAGCATGCTGCTTATCTAGGTCAAACAAAACACAAAACGGGGGAGGCATCGTCTTACGTTCAGGCGGTCGAAAATATCATCGCCGTCTTCCTTCGGTGATTTCTTGAACATCTTCAGGTTCTTGAACACCTGCCGGTCCACCGTCACCTCGTCGTAGTACGGAATGCTGTCCTTGCCCAGGAAGTCGAAAATCACCGTGTTGGGTTCCCGAAGCGTGATGTGCTCGTACTTGAGAGAGCAGCAGCCAACCGTGTCTGCCTCGTTGTCGGTGTCTTTCTCGTTACCGGCACGCAATGCGAATCGATCGATCAGATACATGGCAGTGGCGCGCTGGCGGTCGGCCATGACCTCGCTCTTGAGCTCTCGCGTGTAATCCGCACGAACGCGGCCAATGTATTTCTTGAGGGCACGAGCCTTCTCGAATTTTTTGAAATCGGCCTGGCCCTTCACGGCGCTGTTCGCGGCAAGCATGACGTACTTGTAGGCTCCGTTGATGTTTTCCTGCCACATAGCCAGCCATGTCGCCTTGTTGTCGTGCTGCACTCCCTTCCACTTGTGGCCAGCAGGCGGCTGGGGAACAGGAGCATTCTTGCCGATGTTGATGGTGACTTGCTCGGGCATGACACGCCTCTTGACTTTGCCTGTCTTGGGATGTTCACCACGACCACGGAACAGACCAGGCGGCTCGACACGGAAGTTGCCAACCTTTTCTTTCCGGCCATCCCACTTGCAGTACAGATACGGGGCTTCAAGCTTGGCCTTCTCTTCCTTCTCGACCTTCTTCTCTTCCTTTGACCGGTTCTTCCTTGTTTCGGATTGGGCCTTGTAGTATTCGAACATGGGCTTGAAATCGAGCTTCGCAAAGTCCTTAATAGCGACTTTCTGGCCTTCCGGGCCTCTTGCGCCACCCGTCTGTTTCAAGACATCTTGGAAATCGGCAAAGAAGTTCTTCTTGAAGGTCGGGTTTTCGGTGTTGACGGTCAAATGAAGCATGGAGCCAAAAAACGTAGCGATTTCCTCTGCCTCGGGATGCAGGTCCACGGCTACATCGTCGTAGTACAAACGAACGTGCTTCGGCAGGGGTTGGTACGCGGGGGGGAAGACGACACCGGCGTGCTCAAGCGTGGTCCACTTGATTGAGTCGTCTTCCTTCTTTGGTGCATCCCACCACCGGTACTCTTCCTCCTCCTCGTCGTCCTCGTCGCCAGGCTCGGCACTCTCGGCCTTCTTAACGGCCTTGGAAGTTGCCGCCTTCTTTGGAGTGGACGCCACGGCTTTCTTGCCGTTACCCGTAGACTTGGCAGATGGTCTCGCAACAGTCTTTGACGTGATCGGTGTCTTCTTCTTGGCCATGGGCACGTCCGAGTCCGACTCGTCCTTCAGTTTCGTGCCGTTTGTCTTCTTCGATGACGCCGGTGTCGCGCCGTTTGACTGTCGCTTCTTAGGCTTGGAGAGCACCTCGTCCTCTGAATCGTCGGGTTGAGGCCGCTTGGAGATCGACGTGCCGTTGGATGGCCGCTTTGCTTTGGTAGAACCGTTTGCAAGAAGAGACTTGGCCTCGGACTTGGCCGCCTGCTCGATTTTGGCTTTCTTGTTCGAGAGCCGCACGTCCAGAGGCTTCTTGTCGCTTCCAGAGTTGATCAAGGGCGTATCGTTAATCGACAGAGGCAACTTGGAATGCTTTTTAGACACGATCGGCTCGTCCTCGCTGTCCGACTCAACATACTTGGACTTCTGGCGCTTGGCCTGCACAACATGTTAGCCAACACCATCATTTGACGAAATTGGGTTTGGCTCCAAGAAGGGCGCAACTTACCATCGGCGCATCATCGTCGCTATCCGACTCATCTTTGTAGCTGACGGACTGGCCGATCGATGTACGTGACTTTCGCTTCGCAAGACCGTTTGTGCCGGTCACGGGGCCGTGTCGGATGGAAACGCCTGGGGGAGCCATCTTAACGTTCGGGGAATACTTGTCCAAGGCGATATCGTCGGATTTGGAGATTCTGGCAGCGGATACTAGAAGAACGAAGCGGCCTGGTCAGCAAGGAAGAAAAAAGAAGAAGAAAAACTGAAGGAGGAGTAGCTGGTAAAGGCAGGAGAATCTGTGCCCGGGGCAGAGAGCACGACAAGAAGGGGGGTGTAGCGAGTGGTGTGGCCAGTTGCAAGGACGATTTGGCAACATCTGTGACGCGGTATCGAGGGCAAACTCACCGTGTCCGTTAGAGGCGGCCAGCGGCCGGTCGTCGTCTGAGCTGTCTGACATATTCGTGGCGATGACAAGACGCCTGGGTGTGCGTTCAAAGGCGACAGAGATGGAAACGGGACGGTTTCGAGTTTGGGCGGCACGACGCGTGAGGTGAAAAGAACAGAGGCGGGAGAGGAAAATCGAGGCCCCGGCAAAACTAGAGCGTCCAACCACGCAGCTTGGCCTAGCTAGCAATGGCGGGAGGGATGAGAGACCGATGAAAGGAAAGGAGATCGTAATTCGAGACGAGGTTGATGCAGACCACAAGCCGCATCGGAATAGTTGAAGGGGGGAGAAAAGGAAAGAAAGGAGAAAAAAGAGGCAAAATAATTAGCCAGCAGAGATGGGCCGGGAAGAGTAGTGGAAAGAAAGCGATTGGCGAGGGACGTGAGAAAGGCCGCCAGAAAGGGCCAGAATTTTTGGAGGCTGAAAAGGCCAATCAATGCGAGCCCCGAGAGCTAAGATACAACAGCCAGTAGGCACGGAGAAGGCAGAAGGCCGCTCAGTGTAGGTGGTGGGCGGAAAAAGTGGGCGGCGAGGTCAAATATGAAGGCTCGGAAGGCCAGACCTGTCTGTGGGGGCGAGGAATGACAAGGGAAGGAAAAGCTGCGAAAACAACGAGAAGTTCTGAGGCTATTTCCATTAGCTTCAGACACTGTCTACAACCACCATACGGAACATTTGCGGTACACATTTTTGGGCACGTACGCTGTCTGGCGGTACAGTTGCGGAAGGAGCGCACTGGCTCACTGTGATGTGCAAGGACAGTGGTATTATTTTGGCAGTCGCGTCAAAGTGAGGCCAATGTGGGTCTGCTAATGGCATCCCAGCCAACGAGGAGAATTTGGGTCAAGCGCGCTGCAAGGATGCATGACTAATCTCTCACAGAAGCGGTCGAGCACCAGCACGAGCGTGAAATTGCAGTGGGTCGGTCACGTGCGTATTTTTGCCGAAACAACGCGAGCCGCCAAGCCAAACAGGAGACAGGGTTGTGGCGGTGGTGGCTTGCACGATTTGTAGCCGGCAAAAACGGACAGGCGGGCAAAGACTTCCCGGAAAAGCGCGAGAAGAAGCGGAAACAAAGTAGGGGCCAAATGAAAAAAGACCTCAACATCGCTCTTTTCACTCTCCACCCGCATCGACCTCACGCCCTATCCATTGAATCTTTGGCCGCCATCTACCAGCGACCAATTGATCTCGCCATCTCCTAGACGACTCCTCGATCACTCCCTATCCCCCTTCCTCGTCGAAAATGCTGTCTAGAGCGGCACGGCCAGCTCTGCGGGCTGGAGCTTCGGCTTCTCGGTATGTGCAGCTCGGATACACGAAACATGGAACATGGAATATGGGAACAGTGGCCGGCAGCGGGTGATGTTCGCATGCGCTTCATGGCTTTGAGTGACGGAGTAGACGCCGGCCACAGAGCAGAGACGACGACGAAGGGCTTGTCGTTGAAGAATGGAGGGATGCGGCGCATTGTTGAGAGGAGACTTGGCAACATATGATATGCAAAGGACGACTAAGACTAACCACGCCTGCAGCCTCGCGACCGCCACCCCCGCGGCATCGTACGCCACGCTCCGCGAGATCGAGGACCGTCTCAAGTCCATTCGCAACATTGAGAAGATCACCAAGACCATGAAGATCGTCGCCTCGACCAAGCTCAACCGTGCGCAGCGCGCCATGTTCGACAGCCGCAACTACGGCGAGACGTCCAACGAGGTGTTCAACGCCGCCGAGACCAAACCTCTCGATGCCGGCGAGGACAAGAACAAGACGCTGCTCGTCGTCTGTAGTTCCGACAAGGGCCTTTGCGGCGGTATCCACTCGGGTCTCTCTCGCAACATCCGGAAGCTGTTCGCAGAGCAGGCCGCTGCCGGCACTCCCCCGTCCTACGACCTCGTGATTCTGGGCGAGAAGTGCAAGGCGCAGCTGCAGCGCACGAACAGCAAGGACATCGCTCTGTCGTTTGCCGGCGTCGGCCGTGACATCCCCACCTTTGCCGAGGCCCAGGCCATCGCCGACCAGATTGTGCAGCTCCCGGGCGAGTACAGCTCGATCCGCATCGTCTACAACAAGTTCGTGAACGCTCAGACCTACGAGGCCACCACGATTGAGGCTTTCTCCGAGGAGGCCATTGCCGCTTCCCGTACGTCTTTCAAATTCTATTCTTTACCTCAACGGCTTCTCCAGCCGCACGTAAGTCCACCAGCTAACATTCGCATAGCCAACTTCTCTGCTTTCGAGGTCGATGAGGCCCTGCTTCCCAACCTCCGCGAGTACGCCCTGGCCAACTCCCTCTTCTGGGCTCTGGCTGAGGGCCACGCTTGCGAGCAGTCCGCCCGCCGCAACGCCATGGACGTAAGTTTGCACACCTGCACGACAACGTTTTCGCCTTACCTTCTTCGTAGGCTCTATCATGTACTGACCCCTTTCTCTAGAACGCTTCCAAGAACGCCGGCGAGATGATCAACAAGTACCAGATTCTCTTCAACCGTACTCGCCAAGCCGTCATTACGGGCGAGCTGGTTGAGATTATCACTGGTGCCACTGCTTCTGAGGACATGTAAATTATATATAAAAGCGCGGGAGATAGCAGAGACGAGGAGTTATCTGTAGGAATGAGGGAGCCGAGGAAGAGCTACAGAGATGAATTGAACGCATCCTTTATTCATTGAGCCTCACCTGTTATTCACAACTCTCTGGGCTTGGAAAAAAAAGAAACCGCATTTTTCATCTTCTTTTCTCTGTTTGTTATATTTCATGTTGTTTTCTTTTGTATACAGACCGGGGACGAAACAAACCATGAGTTCCCAAATCTAACCCGAGTCGCCGCGAGCACAGAAGCTGCCTTGGTACTCGGGATAATAAAAGAAGTGTGTATTACCAGGAAACCGTTTGTCGTGGGTTACTTCTCGATGCATCGTGGGTGTGAATTGAAGCAACGAGAACGGTGAAAAACAAACCAGTACGACGTATTGTTCGAAATTGTCCATGTTGACTGACCTATTTTGATTTTTAAGAAGAGTCCCAACGTGGCCGACCTACCGCCACACACGCCAAATAAAGCAAGGAGTATCTTAGGCACAAGGCTCGACTCCATTATATAGTAAGTCATATCAGCGAGGGACATCCTCCATACAGCACGGGACTCTTTATGCACCCTAACATCCGTATGTTGACATCCAGTGTCCCGGTGAAAATAAAATACAAGAAAGGTGAATGAGGCCAAAAGGGAAATATGATACGGTATTATACAGAAAGGACCAAACAAGACACGCCCTGACAAAAAGGAAAGAAAAAAGAAATAAAAAAACAATAAAACCCCCCCCCCGGACAGAAGCCACGAAAACCACGATAATCACAAGCCAATATTCTTCCAAGCAAAACGTCAACCACTCATATCCACATCGCTGTCATTTCCTTCCTGATAACTGGCCATCCGACGAAGTCGACGGCCACCATTAGGACTCGGGCGGTCCGGTGTGGTGGTGACGAGATCTGAGACGGAAGGGGACAATATCTGTGGAGTGCGCTCGGCATCCTGCTCGCTGCTCTTGGGATGCTCAGTCTCGTACGCCGCGCGCAAATCTGCGGCACGTCGGTCCCACTCAGCAACCCTCTGACTGTAATCACCAAGGGTCACCTCATACATTTGTTTCTGAGCCGCTGCCTGGTCTGCAAATGGGCGCCTCTCCTCTGCACTGGCGCTGCGCCACATCTTCGATGTGAGAACTCGCACTTCGTTTGGGGTAGAGCGGCCCTTTCCAGGTCGTCGGCCTTCTTCGCATTTTTTGCGTGCTCGCTCGTAGTTTGCCTTACTGAATAGTGAGTAAGAGCTCTCGCTCATCCGCGGTGGTTGTGAAGGCCGGTCTCCGATCTGGCTGTAGATGCGCTGCTGAATACGCGATTCTCGTGCTTCCAGACGCTTGCGATTGCTTGCCTTTGCCTCCCTGTAGTTACTTCCGCCGCCACCGCTAGCACTGATGCTGCCACTACTTTCATCACCAGCCTTCCCTTCGTCCTCGTCCAGGGTGAGCTTTCGCTTCATCGCAGAAGTTAAAAGTTCCTTTAGGGGTATCAACGGCGTCGGGATATCGATTGGGCCCACCAACTCCTCAAAAATGTCCGATGCTGCTCTCAGACCCGACAGGTAAGCGCCGTGAACAGTGGCTGGGTGCGTCCCGATGGTGTGCTCTCCGGCGAAATGAAGATGCCTCCCCACAGGACGAGCCATGGAGTCGTAGTCGTCGAACTCCATGCTAGGACCCGCTGATGAGTAACTGCCCCGTGAGAACTTATCAGATGCCCATCGTGTCACGACAGCCTCAATAGGCTCTGGAACATTCCCGGCACCGAACACACAGCGCAAGACGAATGTAGCCTCGGCAACAAGCTCGTCATTGCTAGCCTTCTCTGTGTCGAATGCGGCATCACCAGCCATGAGAGCTACCAAGCAAGGGATACCTGTTGTCCTAGAGACATTGAACCATTGGAACATGCGGCCTCGTCGCTGAGAATACTGTTTCTGATCGAGGCTGAAGCGATTGACAGGCTCCCGCAAGACACCAAAGATGTCACGCTCTGTATCCCAGAATGGTTGGCGGTATGTGAGAATGATCTTGTTGAGAACGCCGTAGCCGAGGCGGACAATGGAGTCCGATTTCCATCCCGGCAATGGAGGCTCAAATTCGACGTTCCCATGCTTCAGGACTCCAAGAGGTATC
Organism: Sporothrix inflata; assembly: GCA_021396225.1. Lineage (NCBI taxonomy): Eukaryota > Fungi > Ascomycota > Sordariomycetes > Ophiostomatales > Ophiostomataceae > Sporothrix > Sporothrix inflata. Next base: position 64,635 of record WNYF01000070.1, on the reverse strand, counting down.
GTGCTGACAACGTAATCGGCCTCAAACGTGCTTCCATGTTCAAACTCGATGACCACGGGTGACTTGTGCGCTTCCTCCAGCCCGACATGCCCAGCATGGGTACCGTTCTCGGACTCCTTGTAGATGATCTTCTTCACCGCCATCTGTCTCTGAACATCCAGGGGCGTCGGGCAAAGCATCAGACCACGAGGTACACTCTGGTATCCACCAATGATCATGCTATGCTTTCCCTCCCACTCATTCCCAGCATCGATATCCCATCCCTTGAGACTCAGGCAGTTGTGATTAATGGCATTGCTATATTCCAAATTTGCAATGTGCCAGTTGAGCAGCCGATAATCTTGCGAGTTCAGATCGACCAACTCTCCGTACTGCTTGATGGCATCTTCAACGACAGAGCCAAGGGTTGCGCCCGGCGCCTTGGATGCAAAGTCAAGATTTAGGTCTCTTGACTCAAGGACTCCTGGCTTCAATGCCCAACCCATACTCTTGAGCTTATGGGCTGCATTTAGCGTACCGTGCGTCCCAGGTTCAAGATGGGCTCTCCCGGTAAGGCGGTCAGAAGAAACAGGGACCAAGTCGTCTTGTGGGAGTTCTCCAGTTTCAGGCGCCTGTCCAGTAGTGGTTTCTTTGAGCCCCGGCGATTCCGTGTCGTTTATTGTCGTAAGCGGTGGAGCTGTCGTCTGCTCTCCCGTTGCAACTGCAACCTCAGTGGCCACCGTCATGGACGGTCTCACGACTTCATTCTCTTCAACGGAGGCAATGGTCGGGTGTCCTTCTGAAATATTGTCACGACCGTCGTCCATGCAGGCATGGTTGCCTTCAACGGCCTTCGGCAGAGGTGTTTTGAACTTGTACTCGCTAACGCGGTCAAGGCATTCATTGAACAAATTCTCGACCAGGCCGTCCCGCACCTCATCGACCGGTTTGCCGTTGATATCGTAGATGGTAGTCGCAGTAAGTAGGGCGTGGTACCCTAGACCCAGTTGGCCGCGAATAAGGGTATTCATTGGATTGCCTCGATCGAAGCCCGTGACAATCATGCCACCCATTTCAGCAGTGCAGCGGCTTTGGTGAAAGTCAGGATGTCGATGGCGGGTTTGTACTTGGAATGGACGCGAATAAACCCGACCGCCTATTCGATCGCGCCCCTCCAAGACGACGACATTCGGAACGTCCATGTCAAGCTCGATAAACCGGTCATGGTATTGCTTGAAAAGGCTATCCAGATGGCGAGCACAACCAAGCCCAGCCATGCCGGCGCCAATGATGGCTATCGTCTTCTTTTGCTTATGTAGAAGGGGAGCAGCCATACTTTCTGGTCCCGGTAGTGATTTCGTCGCACCTTTGTCCTTTGGTGGCTCCTTAATCTCGACACAACCAAAATTGACGTATCCCCGGCGGACAAGCCAGTCAAAGCAAACACCAGCGGCGCCGAACCAGCGCCTGTCTCTGGCACAACCCATAGCCTCATTCTTCGTAATGGCAGCACTGGGCTTCCGTAGCCAGAGCCGAAGAATACCATTTCGGATGTTGAGATATGTTGTGACTTGCGCATGGCTGATGTGATGACGAAGCATTGCATGCTCCTCTTCGTGTAGCGCATAGGGACTGAGTCTGGAAGATTCAGCTGCGGCGATGCACTGTCTTGCGTACTCCTGCGGTGTAAGGTCGGAGGGGATGGATGATTTTGGCCGAATTTTGTACGTCGGTCGTCTTGACAAAGAGGCCTTCTTTGGAGATGATAGTAAAGTGTACGACGGGGAGGGATGGGCCGGGCCGCTTCGTACATCCCGTAGACTTTTCGGGACTTTTGTGTCTTGTGTAGCCTGTGCGCCATGCGTACTCTGTACAACGTTTTCTTGACAGGTGTGAAGGGTCGGCTCAGCTACTACCTTGGATGAAGCGAATACAGTAGTCGGCAAAGCAGCACTGCTGTCCAGGGACGTTTCGTCCTGGCTAGATATCTCTGAGAAAGCAGAGCTTGGACCGGACATGTGTGAATGAGAGGAAAGAGACGATGACGCTGTGGTCTGCATCTCATCTTGTGAAGTAGTTTGCCGGGACACAGGCGAGGCCCGCGCATTCTCCAATCTAAGTAGGCCCCAAAACGTAAGAATAAGGACTATAAGGCTCACCATGTCATGTAAGGGCTGGGCGATGAGATAATTCACTTACGTAGAAGGCAGACTAGCCGGTACCCCGGCGGAGGCGTTGAGAAGGCTCTTCTGAAACTGCTCGGTGCCTAGTATATCGGTTCGATTTTGGGGCTCCTTAGCCGACGGGTCCAGTACCATTGAAGGTAACTCAGTATTATGCGAGAGATCATCTTTTGGTGATATCTCAGGGCTTCTCTGCCGGTCGGAGGTGTGGTGGTGCTTTGACATGCCCGGCAGGGAATCGGTTTGAACACTAGTCGAAGCTGCGGTGGTTGTGGGAGAGACGTCCTTGGATGCACCAGGTGCAAGGCTCGAGGTCGCCCGTGTTGCCTCAGCCAGGTTACCTGCCGGATCAGTATCCTCCTCTTCCGACACCTTGGCTGTTGGTGCACTCGTTGGTTGGTTGGACAAGCCTTCAGACCGTGTATGCAAGACAGCCTCGTTGCCCCTGGTTAAGGCAACGTGCCGAGATATTGAAATCAACATCCCTGTTGCCGACTCTGAAACTGGCTCGTTTGCTGCTTCGCTAAGCGAGTCTCTCGCCCCAATAGAGAGGTATTCTCTGTACTTATCAGGCAAGTCAGGCGTTAGGCCGAGGTCGGCCAGAGATGATCCATCGGAGCTTTTGGCCTTATCATGGACTCGTCCGAGTGCGGTGCTGCCATCCATTGTGTAGATCTCAAGACTTTCAGCCTCGGTGACCTTGGGTAATCCGTATGCTATCGTCCGAAAAGTGTGCGGACGGAGGGTATGCTGGAAGGAAGGCGGCGCTCCGTGATGGACAGCCCCATCATCAGTAAATCGACGTGTCCAGAGATGGCCCGTTTAAAAATTATGACAAGACACTCCAAAAGGCTTGGTCACAAAAATTTTGACGGGAAAATAGAGAGCCACCCTTGCAGGCTTTCTTGTCTCGTTGGTGACGCGCTCTTATTTTTTTGAATAGTGGCTGGGCTGCTACGACATTCGATACAGAAAAGACTGCGCGTCCTAGCTAGGTCGACTAAAGATAAAGTCAGCCATATAAAAGTTCTTGACAAGGGATCGAGGACGGCACTGGTCTGTATCGAGGCCACCGAGGCACCTTGTAGTCATGATCTCGGTTGAATGAGAGGGGGGGTACAGTAAAGAAGCACGTAGAACTCACCAAAAATGATTAAGAGCTTGAATAGTGAAGCAGGCAAGAGTAACGGGCTTTCCGATACCACGCCCTCTGCTCTTCAGATGATTTGCTGCACGTCGTGCGGTCCGGCCTCTCAATCGTTCTTCTCGGGGTTCGTATCGATATCGCTGTGGTCGGACTCTTTTTGTCGAATTGCTTCGGTTCTGGCCATTCGATGGCAGTCGGTAAATGCGGCGTTCGCGAAAGAAGACGATTCAAACCAGAGGGGTTCGTGGCCAAAGCAGGGCGAGCACATCCTCCTGGCCGAGGCTTATGGTGTTTAATTGTTCTGATGTTCTAATATTTTGCTGTGATGACTTCGCTCTTCTGTTAGACTTTGTGAGTGTCGAGGCTCAATTTGGAGACAAAGCGCTGTGAGATCGAACCACTTCCTCTTCTAAATAGCGTCTGCTTAGGCCTGTTCCCGGCTCCTTCCCTCGCAAATGCCCCTGTGTGGAATTTGCCTAGCAACAAAACTATTACGGAGTAGAGGCTGGTCACTTTTCATCACGTGATTTTATATTGATTTCAGTTGGTGTATTAATTCTGTTTCAAGCCCATAATGAAAAGAGTATTCTTCCCAACAAAAACTTGAGCATCGAAAACGCCGTGCTCTATCTAATCCAACCAAGCAAAATACACATATCTACAACAAGAACCGACGCGCATCGTCACAGCCTTTGTGCACGTCGCCACAACCCCCCGTATGCGCATGCCCAGTTGTTTAAGGGCACGTCGTACCGTGTACCTCGACGTCTTACGGTACCGCCGCGGCGTCCAACCCTACATCCCGCTTGAAGGACCCAGTTTCGACAGCAGCTGCCATCATCTTGTTGCCGCTTACGATGGACGTCGTGCAGATAACAATCCTTCGCCGGCCTTTTTTTCCACCGCGTTAGCATTTTGTAAGCAGGCAACATTGGTCGCAGGAAAGAGGGGAGACTCACCTTCTTCCTTCCGTGCGATGAACCGCAAAGCTGCAATCTCGGTAAAGGTGATGCCGCCAACGAAGACGACGAACACGGTTTTCCTGTTTCCGCTACCCGACAGCAGCGCCCTCGCCTTGACAGCCTTGTCTTCCCCCTTTTGAAGGATATCGAACGTCTGGCCGCGCACGTGTTTCACCGCCTCATCAAAACCGCGCCAGCCTTGCGAACCGCTGGTGACGCCGTTCCCTTTTGTGAACGTCAGAAGATACTGCTTCTGTAGGATGCATTGGACCAGCCGCACCGAAAGCGGCGCATATCCACTGTATACGTAGGCGATATCGTTCGGGTCCTGCTCGCTGACTTCGTCGACAATGAGCCGCAGCTGCTTCCTGAGAAACGTGTAGTTGGTTTTTGTGCCCGCGGCCCCGGCCGAGCCAGCCATTGGAATCATACCGGCCAGCGGCGAGGATCTCGGCAAAAACATCTGTAATGTCACCAGGTTTTGCAGCGTCAGAAGATGCTGGTAACCATACCCTTCCAGGATCAGGCGCCGGAACTGATCGTACTCCTTGGGTTTGATGCCGCCCGAAATACAGGAGTAAATGCAGAGAAGGCGCAGAACCTGGTTCAGCGGCGTGTCGCGGGCGATGAGTTCTTCGATGGCGTCGAACTGTGCAGATGGGTCAGCGCCCGCAGCTAGATTCTGCTGCACCTCGAGCAGGCTGCTGAATTCGTCACTTCGGGTGTATTTATAAATCTCTTCGACCAGCCCCGCATGAATTTTAAGACTGGCTTGCTCGGCCTGGTATCCCGGGAGCTTTTGGACAAAGTCACGTAGTTCCGCCGTGGTACGGGTGCTGTGTCTGCCTTCGTAATCGCTCTGCAGTCGGCGGGCGACCTTGTTGAGCAGGCTGCCGACAATGGCAAAGTTGGCGTCGCGGAGCTCTTCGTAAAGTTTGTCGGACGAGTCCAGCTGGATTTTCCGTTTCCGGGTCCCTGACGGCACGCCAGAAGATGCAGCTTCGCTGGCCGAGGCAGAGGCAGATTGCGCGCCTCCCGCACTTGTCAATGTCGCGGCTGCACCGACGATCGTCGAGTCGACATCGGTCTGGCTGTTCTGGATCCCGTATAGCTCATCGATCAAGCCCTCGTATGTCAGCTGCGTGAGGAGTGGCGTGACGAGATCGACTTCGCGGTCGATGATGATGACGCTCTCGGTTGTGGTGCTTGGTATGAGGCCAATTTTGTTGGCCTCGCTGACGTCTTCGCCAGCCAGCAACTCTTGACGGAAACGACCTAACAACTCGGCAACACGTTTGGCGTTGTCTCCCTTTCCGATGATACGCGGGAAGAGGCCGTGGCGCTGCTGGATGCCCATGAGAGCTTTGGCGAGTAAGAAAGATGCTGTCGGGTCCTTTGCGAGATAGAGGTCCTGGAAAGTGTCTTCCAACTCGAGCGACAGTACGTCGTGCTCGAGAGGGAAGAAATATAGTGGCAGCTCAGAGATGCTCACGTCGCCAAGCACGCCAGCTTCCTCAAGTATAGCATCCGTCACGAGCGTCCGGCGAGGCACCCAGAAGATGTGAAAGTCGTGGCCGGTCTGGCTCTCTCGTTGCAGTCTGCGAATCTGGTCTAGAAGAATACGAAGGGGGGTTCACATTAGCAGGGACGCAACCAGGAGAAGGGGTGTTGGTGTGACGGAAGCGCGCACCTGCTATGTTTTGTGCGTGACGGCCGCACTCGCCACGGGCCACGAAGATGACATTGCGCTGGCTCGTGTCGGTATTTCCGTTTTCGAGAAAGAAAAACTTGTCAACGCCATAGTCCTGGAGCGTCGAGACTTTGGCTATGGTGCCTATGGGGCCGGCGAGGCTCCTTTCGATGACGAGGTTTTTCTTGCCGCGAACAGCCTCGAGGAGATACAGCAGATCGCGCCGCGCCTTGTCCCTGACCTCGCCGGTATCAAAGTCCGCATGAGGAGCCATAGCGAGCGCTCCTCGCCTGCGCCGACTCACAGCAAGCGGCGGTAAAGGTCCGTGGAGGTTCGTGGGCGAGTCGAGAAGAAGCGAGGAGGCGGAGGCTGGAGAGCGAGGCTGTAGAAGGTATAAAAGCTGTAGAAGCTGCAATTGGGTGTGCCTGGGTAGCGGCCGTTGAGGGGGGTTTTGTTGGTTGAGGCGCAAACGGGCAAGCTTCTCTCATAGGGTACTGTTGGAGCTCGTCGGTGGCGGGAAAGGGGAGCTCTGTCGATGTTTGGCGGTTGTTGGCAAGCACTTGCGGAGTATTTGCTGTTACTGTGCTAAAGCGATTGCGTAGGGTGTACGACTGTCGAAGAGAACAAAAAGCAGGGTGGATCCACTATTCCTGGATTTATCTCTTATTCTTGGTTAAGTACCTTCCGACAACGACGTATTACAGCGTCGAAAGTACCCACCAATAGCGCCCAAAGCTACCTGCCGCTTCGGCCTGGTCACGTTTGTTACAGCCTACGACGTATTACAGCGCAGTGCGCCGATGCTTTACTCTCGTAGAAACAGTAAGTCTTACTACGCCAATCTCTCCAATCCCCATGTCCGACACGTGCCATAATATTGATATTGCGACGACATCTCGAGTCCCAAAAATCAAGAGAAAGAAGACGATAATATTCTTGTTACAACAACAATGCTTAACGGCTAAAAAATACAATTATTCGACGAGCAAACATTTACTACCCCGGTCCATCGTATATAGGACATGGGCGCCGCACGAATGCGCTGCACAAATGCACCGTACACCTGCTGTTATACTTTGTTGTCGTGGTAGTAAAAGTCAATGTCGCGGGGCCGTTGGCGGTTGGTCCGGACAAAGTCGGCATCGCCCGGCGGCCGCTCATTCTTTGTATTGCCGGTCAACATGCTCTGCAGACTCATGCAGACACTCTCGACGTTCTGAACAGGGCTCCAGCCTTGCGACCCGAGCAGGTCGAGGCAAATGATGCCATTGGAGTAGATATGCGGGTGCATGGGGATCGGCCGATCGGGGAGCTGGAGAAACACGACTTCTGGTGGCTCTGTTCGGCAGTCAGTAAGGGCGTCCGATGAGGATTCCAGGTGGCAACCCCAGGCCGCCGAGTGGACAGCACATACCAATCGGGTACGTCGGAGGAAACCTGAACTTCAGTCTGTAGATCTGGTTCAGATAGAGGGGGTTCTGGTCAAGGACCTGGATGTCGGCCATCCATTCTTCCAGGTTTTCGGACGACACGAGTGTGATCCCAGGGGGCAAGCCGGTGTTGCTGATCTAGACGTTGGTTAGCGACTATTCGCGAGCATCGTCTGTTGCCAGAACACGGGCAGCGGGGTCGGAGGGGGCCGGCTCACCTTAGACAGCTCCTTTTGCAGGCGCTTCTGTGCGGAAATCATGTCTTCAGGACGAGTGGCACGAGCTGGCAAGGGTAGGTAGAACACGAGTTCCTGTGTGGTATCTCGAGCGCGGTAGTCTTTGCGTGTGCACCCTCGCACTCGAATAAAGACAGGGCACGGGAATGCCGCAGTCAGCCGTGGCTTTGTGGGTGGGGATCGTTTGAAGTGCACAAAGGCCCGCGGAGACGGGTGTGGAGAAACCCTGCGCTTGCGTACTCGCACTCGCAATACCACAAGATGCCAGCGGCCGTCTTGACGTGCGACAGGTCGAGACGGGCAACTTGCAGTCAGGTCTCGTTTCGACGTCGTTCTTGGCAGGGTGTGTTTAAGCGGAGATGCCAAAGACAACGAGCGTGAGGTGGATGCGTTCCTCTTTGGGAGCTCCGGTTCCTAGCGGCGTCATATGACTGCTTTGTCGTCGGTCAAGGGCGCCTCTCGCTCGCAGGTCGTAGCGGCAGCCTTGTAAGATGCTGCAGAAATGTGAGGCGGCAATCAAGATGGGGTGTGCAGTCGAGGAGCGCGCGGGTGAAGCTCTTTGGATCCGTCCAGCTATGTTCGAGGTCCGAGAATGGTGTTGGCCGATTCAAACAGCAGGCACCCGTTCGTTGCAAAACGATTGTTCGGTCGTTGTTGGTGGGGCTGCAGGGGTTGGTTGGTTCTCGAGGACTTAAGATACCTCACGTCGTAAGGCTAAAACGCGTGCAGAGTGCAGAGGGCCCTAAAACCAACAGGCCTTCGCTGTAAGCAGGGCGTTGGACGGCTGGACGGTTGGCCAAAGTCCCCTAGCACCCCACCGCGAGCAACGGGCACTACGAAACCGAGGAAGGAGCATTTAAGATACGATACAAATACGGAGTACAGACAGATCTCGCATCGAGCGTGCGAGGTAAGATACACGATGTGTCGACAACTTTGGCCCCAGCGGGCTTTGGCATGGAGCTGTGCGTTTGCCGTTCGGGTAAGATTGTCTTTTTCGAGGCAGAATGCAAATCAATATCCCATTGGCACCATTGCTTCGTCGAGGCACTCGGCCGAGATCTCCAGCCAAACAAACGGCCGGCCGGCGATCGCGTACCCCGGCGTGCCTGGGCCCTGCTTGTCCTCGAACCGGGTAGCTGCAGACCTTGTGTGATCCAGGCATCGTATGGGATGGCAGAGTCTGCGGCCAGGCCAGGTCGGCAAGCATACACAGTACGGCTCTGCCATCGCCTCGCACACTTGACAAGCAACCGAGTTCCACTCACGCTCTGCCTCGCCCTTCTCATTCGTGTTCTACTTTTTCTGTGAGATGCTACACTGCGCTCATATTTTCTCAAAGTGCAACTTCCACAGTCTCTCCGATAAGCGCAGAGATACGGAGTACTCCGTACACGAGCACGGCTTGGTGATGATGGCACACGGCGTATTCGTCGTAGACCCATCGTCAAAAGCGATCCTGCCCGAAAAGAGCTGCGAAGTGCGAAAAAGACTGCGGCGCGGGGCTGTGCCTGCCTTTCAGCCCCATGGCGCCTGCTAATTTCTTCCGCACTTGCACCGTTAAACCTTTCTTCCCTGCGCGGCGCCCTCAGCATGCGGCGTCAAGTGGGGCAGGAGCGCCAGGCCACCCACGAGGGCCACCCACCATGGCCACCCACCAAGGCCACCCACCAGGCCAGCACAGCCAGAGAACCGCCTTGTCCCACGTTATCTTACGTCGCAGTCAAGGCGCCGCCCCTCCTTTTCATCTTGTTTCTCGGCAGCCCCTCCCTCGACTCTGCGCTACGACCTGCGCTAATCCTCCGTACGGAGGACAAAGGGCCCTCCGTCCACGCGCCTTCCTCGCGAAGCATGAGACGGGCAGGCTGAAGCTCAGTCGGCGGCCGCCAACCTCGTACTTACCTCGTAATTGTTATTGTAGTGCCCTACGATATGTTCTGAATGTGTATTACTTGTTGGTGCTTGTCTGCTGTTCGTTAGTTTCTGCTGGACCCCTTGGAAGAAGGAGCGACCGCCCTTTTTGGATCCAACCCTGCTCAGACTCCCTGGCCGTATTTCTTGTCGCCATTCTCGTTTCTTTTCTCGTCGCTACTGTTGTCGCCAGCTGTCTTCTCCTTCGCTCCCTCCCATTGTCACTCCTCGTTCGCAATCCATTCGTCTTCCCCGCTCGTCACCAACACACTCGCGATCTCGACAAAGCAAGGTTGAGTTGCTGCCGCCGCCCTCGCTGCTCACTCGACGTCTGCCCACCCGCCTGCTGCCCAACAGCCGCAAGTGACTCGCAGATCTGCCCTGGCACCATCGCCACTGCCACTGCCGTCCACAGCCTCTCGCCTCTGACTCTATTCTATCGGCATCCGGCCTCATTCCCCAGGCACCGCCCTCCCAGTCCCAAAGGAGCCAGCTTCCAGCCTTGTGTCCAATAGGGCCTGTCTCTACATCCACTCATCGCTGCCCATAAAGCACATCCCGCCCGCGCCCCCAAGTGTTTTGTATCTTGCGGACCCTGAGCGCATACCAGTCATAAAGCTGTGATATCTTGCGCTTCCACAAAGAGACCTCTCTATACTCGCTTCAAGATGAGCTGTAAGCCATACCCTAATCCGTCGCAATGTCGCCGCTGTCCTACTCCAAGCTCTTTTGCACATTCCGATCTCCCAAACCTGGTGACGCCCCGACCTTTTTCTCCCACCTTCAACCCGGAGGGGCTTTCTACTCTCCCGGGCTTTGTCTTCTACTCTGTTCTTGGGGAAGCGAAAGACTAATACGATTTTGTTTCAATGCAGTCTCCAGCATGCTGAGCCGCCTCCATGGCCAACCCGACAGCTATGACAAAAAGTTCGAGCTCCATCCATCCCTCACAGGTGCATACACTACCTTTGCCCCAGAAGCTGCTGACACCATACCGCGCTTTCTTTTAGGTCGAAATACCGCTTTGGTCGTATGCTTGGTGCAGGCACCTACGGCATTGTCCGCGAGGCAGATGGCCCGACCGGCAAGGTCGCCATCAAGGTCATCCTGAAGAAGAATGTCAAGGGCAACGAGCAGATGGTCTACGACGAGCTGGATTTGCTCCAAAATCTGAAGCATTCGCATATTGTCCGGTTTGTGGATTGGTTTGAGTCGAGGGTATGTCAAGGCTCCCTTTTTGCTTTAAGCAAGCTTTAAGCAACCCTCACCCTACCAGCAACAATCGCTAATACATGGCCCTACAGGACAAATACTACATCGTCACGGAACTTGCTACAGGCGGCGAGCTGTTCGACCGCATTTGCGAGCAGGGCAAGTTCACAGAGAAGGATGCATCGCAGACCATCAAGCAGGTTCTCAGTGCAGTCGACTACCTGCACAGAAACAACGTTGTGCACCGAGGTATGTGTAAACTCGAGATCGTACCAGTTTTCTGCACGGCTCCGTATGCCTAACATCGTTTCTTTTTGCAGACCTGAAACCAGAAAACCTCCTCTACCTCACAAAGGAGTCGGACTCTGACCTGGTTTTGGCTGATTTCGGCATTGCCAAGATGCTGGACAGCAAGGATGAGGTCTTGACCACGATGGCAGGCTCGTTCGGCTACGCCGCACCCGAAGTCATGCTCAAAAAGGGCCATGGCAAGCCCGTCGACATGTGGTCAATGGGTGTGATCACCTACACCCTGCTGTGTGGTTATTCGCCGTTCCGTTCCGAAAACCTGCCCGACCTGATCGAGGAGTGCACGTCTGCCCGCGTCGTGTTCCACGAGCGCTATTGGAAGGACGTCAGCGAAGACGGCAAAGACTTCATCATCGGCTTACTCCAGCCGAATCCGGACGACCGCTGGAGCAGTGGGGTATGTATTTCTAGACACGCTTTTTGTCCAAAGTAACCACTATGGCCGGGACTGACATATCTCCCCCAGGACGCCCTCAAGCACAGATGGCTGAGCGGCGAGAGTGCCACCGAGCACAACTTGCTACCCGAGATCAAGGCCTACATGGCAAAGGCCCGTCTGCGCAGAGGCATCGAACTCGTCAAGCTTGCGAACCGCATCGAATCGCTCAAGATGCAGGAAGACGACCCCGAGAACTCCGATATGCACACGGACACAGCGACGCCACTCCAGAAGATAACCGCTGCGGCTGCTGCTCAGAACGACGGGGCGTCTGGCAGCAGCGGTGCTGAAAGCGGCCCTAGCGATAGGACCAAGCAGACCATCCAAAAAGTAAAGGGCGCCATTTTCCGCGAGGTCGTCTTGGCCAAGGTTCGCGAGATGCGCCAGCAGGAGGAGGTACGCAAGGAGGTCGAAGAGGCCAGCAAGCAGGGCTCGCCTTAAAACGCTGCTCTGTTGTCGATGGTTGCCGGAACGCAAATAGCGAGTCGGAATCAAGTTACGCACTTTGTTAGGGTTAGTCGTTAGACCGCTGGGTAGGATATTGCTGTCGGCATTTCACCTCTTTTTTTGTTTATTTTGCCTTCTGGTGGTATGGGCTTGTTGTCACGCTTTTTTTTCTTTTTTTATGGGACATCTCACACGCCAATTGATGTATTTCCATTGCTTTTAAAATAGTTTGTTGTGTTTTTCAAGAATGAATGTGAAGATGGAAATAAAAATATGAATAATAATGATGGTTTGTTTTATTTACATGGAAGTGAGGAATATGAAAAAAAAAAAAAAGAAGCAGAATAACCACACGTGTGCCCTGGTCACCCTTATTGCATCTACTACTATGCCCGTATGATGATCCATAGTGTTTTCCAATACTTACATGCTCATATAATATATAAATATTTACATACACCCCGCACATCTTAGTATACTACCATAGACACGAGTCCACCCAGCGACTCTATACCATCGCCGACGCGCTGCGGTTGGTATGCGTGTCGGTTGCACTCTTACTCTTTGCTGGACTGTATCATTACCAATTACATCTGTAGCTAAATTAACAATTTCTGCTGTTATCCGCGGCAGATTACTACCGGTCGACTTTTAATTTTGCGTGAAGCGGCTCTGGCTGTATTACAACACATGTACTCCACGGGGAGTTCCGTATCGGACGAGGACTACCGCTTGAGACGTCAATAAAGTGCACATAGACAAGGATGGTAGGACAAAATTCATATAGTACCAAAAATGGTAGAGCAAATCGAATAATATGTTACATGTGCAGTTGGTAAGAAGAGACCAAAACCGAGACACCACACTCTGCGAGTACCCAGAAAAGGACCAACAGAGCAAAAGGCCCCTTGTGTAGGTCTAAACAAAATCCAAGCTCCCGCCACCCAATGCCGTATATTACAAACAGGAGTGACAGAAAAAAAAGAAGAAGAAGAAAAGAACAAATTGGCCCTAGATAGTAGACTGACCCGAGAACCCTGACCAGAGAGAGAACAAAACTATTATGAAAATGTCATGTCTCTCAAACCCGTAATTCATAAAACATTATTCGTAGCACCGATTTCACAGCGGGCGCTGCGAATGGACGAGTCGTCGAACGGAACTGAACCAAGTACGACCCATCAATTTAGCTCGGCAAGGGCAGCATTGCGAAGAGCCTCGTATCGACTTGGATCAAAGCGTTTCCGTTGCCAGCCACTCTTGCGCAGGCGCTCAATGCGGGCCTTCCATTCAAGGGCGCGCATATCGTCTCCCACTGGCGCAGAGCTGCGGTCTGCAATTTTGCTCTCGCTGCTCGCTGGCGTCTCAAGGACGGCCTCAAGGCTGGCCCTATGTTGTGCAAGACGGAATTTTAGGTTGGAGAGATGCGCACAGTACCGGCTTGCCGAGTTGTCCAGCTGGAAAGAATGGCGGTCGAATTCTGGCTCCACCTCAAGGGAATTTTGGCGCAAGTGGTAAAAGTCCGAGGCCCTTGGCGTGGCGTCTTCATCGTCGACTTGGTGTACAGTAGGGCTGGAGACAGGCAACTTCTTTGAACAGCTAGGAATTTCCGGCAGATCTTGGCGAGCCAAGCCGGTGATGAAGTACTCATCATCAAAACCAAGCGTAGGCGAATCGGGGCGAATGTAAGGCTCGAAGACAGGCGGGTCCTCCTTGGGAAGTTCAAACGACACCTTTTTCCTGGCTGGCCTGGGGAAAGACGAGAGGCTGTGCGGTGAAGCAAAATGTGACTGGTGTAGTCTGGCGTTTAAGTCCTCCGAGGAGCACACAGAAGGGGTAGGGGAAGAAAGCCCAGTCTCCGATGTCCACGCCCGGGAGCTAATGGATCCAGATGGCGAGTGTGGGCTTGAAAGGGAGAGCAGGGAAAAGCTCGCTCGGTACTTGGATTGGGCCGACTCTTCAGCATCGCGAATGAGGTGGGTGGCCTGGGCATAGTGATTCCGTGCTTGTTGGAAGAGGTCGGCGCGGTACGTGGAGGGGCTGCTTAACGGCCGCGCGCACATCTCCATTGCGGTGGCAGCATATAAATGGAGGGAAATCAGATATGCAGGCTCGACGTTGGACTGCGGCAGCTGGTTAGTATGTCAAGTATGAGAATGAAGTCCCTCGAGGGCAGGTATGACAAAAATAGGGAAGCGATTCGGCTAGGATGGTAGCTTACCACGTCTTTCATGTTGTCCAGGATCTCGTTACACTGTGTAAAACAAGCACGATACCTGCGGTTCGAGTGCTGTCGTTTTACTTCGGTAATGGCACGCTTCCAGTCCTCCGGTGTATATGGGAGAACAGGAAGGGCAGATGGCGATGCGAGCGACAGGCGCTTTGCGGGTTGTGCTTTTGGTGGTGTGGGCAAAGAAGCCCGATGCGATGCGGCCGGGAATGCGCTCGACGAGAAGGACGGAGACTGAGGCGAGTGAACGGCTAAGGGCAGGTGATTTATGCTCTGGTCACGGGAATGGCGTTTTGTTTGCTGTGAGGGCGCAAAGACGACGCTGGAGCGGTTCCCAGCCGCCACAGGGTTGAGCATCAAGGGGATAAGACCCGGCATCGTGGAGAGCGTAGATGGGGAGAGGGTGTGAAGACAAGGTGCCGAAAGTAGACGATGTCTGTGTTGTTTTCTTTTCTGTTTCTTCTTCCTTGACAGAACAAAAGAAGATGCCGTGGGAAGAGGGTGTGATATAAATGGCCGCCGGTATTGGAGGGTCCTAGTCCAAGCGGAGGGCGACCCGGGATGGGACGAAAAAAGATGGGACGGGCGTGTGCCGTCTTCCTGCGGCTGAAGCTTCGATTTTCTTATCTTCTCGAAGCAAATCGATGTTCCTGGAAGGGGTTGATTTCCCGTGATCGGCAATCGCCAAACAAAAGGTTTCTGCCGGGCACAGGGGGAAACAGGGCGGCCGGGCAACACTTGGTAACAGGCGTAGCAGACGGGATCGAGACAATTAGGCTGATAAGCCGGTCGCCTGAACGTGCTTCAGACTGCAACGGGGACTGCCCGGGAAAACAGGCCAAAAATAGCTGGCTGATGCAAAGGGCAAAATGCACTTCAAAAGCGTCCTTGAAGGAAACAAGCTGGGCCAGGGGTGTTTTGTCCCAGCAAAAGGAACACAGCGGCTCAAGAGGACAGGATTCTGGAAGAAAGAGGACGTGAGGTCGTTGATGATCAGGCGAGGGGATTCGAAATGCGGCAAAGAGTTGCGTGGCAAGGCTGGGACCGAAATATGAGAAAGGACGCCGATCGTTCGTGGGCCAAAGAGAGAGGTAGGAGAAGCCAGCGGCGCGGGGACGAAGAGGAAGCCGCCGGGAATGCTGCGTGCCGTGTGTACTTGTAAGATACGTCGTATTTAAATCAGTCCGAGAGAGAGGCTGGATGGACGGGTTAACGACGAGGCTTGAGTCCCGGTTAGAGAGGCGAGGAGAGTCAAGAAAAAGAGAAGTGTAAAGTCAAATTCAGAGAGGACGACCAGGGAGGGGGATAGGGTCTAAAAGATAAATCAAAATGAGAAGACAGCCTCACCTGCTCCGTAAATATCTGCACGCCGCTTGGATATAAAAAGGTTCGAAATGGAAGTGGCGGCAGGGGCAGGCCCAGCCCCTAGAAGCAAGAGGCAGGAGCCCATATGCACAGAACAGGGAGAGAAGCGGTCCCACCCACCACCATCGTGGCTCCCCGTCGCAATAGCGTGGACGCCACCTGCGTGCTACGCCAACTCCCTGCACTAGCGCAACAGCATGGTGCGTGCGCTCGGGACGCTGGGGGGCTCCTGCCGCTTGGGTAGTTTAGCGGCCTTGCCTGTTAGGGATTCAGAATGCCAAAAGAACTCAAAGGAAAAGGAGAAGGTGCAACGTGCGTTCTGCGCTTGGCCCAATTGCGACACATGATGCAAAACGAGGCACGAAGGATATTTTGTATCTGTATGTACTTTGTACAAATGCTAGCAAAATACATCGGAGGCAGTATGGTACTGGGCTTCGACTGTGCAATGGTATCGGTTCAGGTGAAAGGCGGCAATGGCCAACAACTGCAAATAACGAGCCAGACAAGCGACAACAACAACAACAACAACCACCACCCGATGGACAGACCGCCGCCCGGCTAGCTTTAACTACTTCGCAAACCGGCAGCACGCTTGGCGACAACCCTTGAGTTGTGCGGAGGGCATCTGCATACTTCCACGGCATATGGCCTGGCCAGACACCAGCGACGAGAAATGAATCATGGCCATGCTCGGGAAGGAGGACCCTGGCATTCCGCGGGACAAGCAATTGCTGACCTGAAACCAGTTTGTGGCCCTGAACTTCTTTCCTTTTTTTGTTTATTCTGGTGTGTTTTTGTTGGTATTTTGTTTGAGTTTACGTCACGTCTTGTTTTCAATGACGTTCTGTGGACTAACTCCCTCCCTTGCGCTGCCTGGAGTGCTAACCACGAGTAGGCGCAAGCAAGGGAGTAGCGCGTCTACACAAGCGGTCACAGACCGAGACATCACTATTTGTGCATCCTCCGCGGCACTGAACATCATAGATCGTTTTAACCCCCTCCCCATTGGCGCCAGGGGCATCCTCTAAAAGTCCATCTCCCTGCGTCAGATCCATTTTGTGCGTTGCCTAGCTGCCTGGCTTTCCTGGCCAGGCTCCAGGCCAGAACGCCTCCACACCATGCGAGGTACTTGCATGTGCGGAGACTGCACATCTGCAAATCGTCTGCGTGTCTCACCCTGCCTTGCTTTAACCGGAGGGTGGCCGAGATGCTAGTCTGACTCCGAGGAAGGGGGTGATAGAGGAGACTGGGGAGGTGAATGTAGATAGGTGAAAAACCAAACCACCCGGGGAAAGGGCGTTGGGCGTTGGTTGGCAATAAGCTAGAAAATCATATGATAAACAGCAAACACAACAGGAGAGAATGGCAGGTAAAATAGTCTGTAGTAAGAGAAGAATGAGAAAAAAGAAGATGATGAAAAAGAAAAGAAAAGGCGAAAGGCTAGCTCTGGAACGCTGAAGTTATACATCAGCAGAACGACAGCCTGTGTTAACTGGCCGTAATAACCCGCCCAGCGAACTGCTAGTTGTTGCAGCGAGTTCAAATCAACCCCATACTGTCACAAACAAAACACTGACAAAAACACGAAGGATCACGGGACAGGACATAGGCCGACGTGATGCACCAAAGCACATGGGCTAGCCAGATCAGGTCGGGTCAGCGAAGCGAAGCCGACGTTGAGATGCGTTGATGAATAATTTAGGCATATTTCTACCCGGATGTGCAGTGGTTGACGGCTCGTTCCCCGGACTCCATGGCCTCGGCCGGCCGCCCATGCCTTGTGCACGGCTTTGAACCCTGCACGACGTCCCCGGAGAGACGTGCCGGGCTGTAGAGGCCATATCCTGGCGCACATCCCACGGCTGCCCTTAGGGGATGTACCCTGCATCTTGCGTCCGACCCCAGACTCATACTTTACTCTCCCCTCGAGTATGTAAAACAAGTCATAGCCTAAGTACGGAGTATGCCGTCTGGACAAAACTCATTAATCCTATAAGGACACGCACCGGGCTCCATATCTTACAACTGTCACGTACGATGTATATCTAGCACGACCATCCTGTTTGGATAAGATGTGGCTGGGTAGCAAGGGCAGAAGTCACAACCAAAACGGCCCCCTGATACGAAGAAGCCTGCAAGCCGGTCGTAAGATACAAGTAAGATGCGACCTGCAGGTACGGCGTACATTGACGTGGCTGGGTTAGACCGTGCGCGCCTCAGCGTCGTATGTAGTACAAAGTAGGCACAGGGCACGAGAACCTTTCCCATCCAGTTACCCACTCGTGTTGTATCCCCGACTTTGTGGTCAGGATAAGGCTCTCGCATCACGTTGTCGTATCTCGTGTCTCGAAGTAGTGCAATAAGATGTACGACGTAAGATACGATAAGATAGAAGGGCTCCAGCGTTGTGCAGCCCATATGGTGATAATATCGTGGCTAGAACGCGATCGCCTGCCATCGTGATGGTGGCGGCTAGCCGTTGCAAATGTGGCGACACAAGTTGTAAAGTGAATGTAAGATACGATACTACAAAAGGTAAATACCTGCCTCGTGCGGTCCCTCCAAGATTAACTCACACGCATAGCAAGTCCACAAAACGGGACCCCTGGACGGAAAATGATTTGTTCTGGCCGGATGCCACTATGGGCTGGCCATCCTGAAGCCTTCAGGCTGAAGGGGACACCAGAAAAGAGGCTTGAGCACTCTGTAGAGTCCACGAGAGCACTACTTGTAGCAGAATCTTCAGCCACCAGAAACGGCCATAGGGTCCGTTTCGCTGCGACGTGTCCCACAGAATATGCGTACGCACAAGAGCTAAACGGGTGCTTTGACCTTTGGGGCGCGCGAGCGCACAGGGCCATTTCTGTGAGGATGGACTGAGCGACGGCCTAAGCAGTTGTCCGCTATGCTGTAATACGACGTACGACGTATTGTGTGTAAGATAATATACAAATACGGCGTAGATGGCACTCGAAAATAGGCAGGCGACGCTGGATGTGGCGAGATTTTACGTCGTACCAACACGGTGCGCGGTGCGGATCGGTGCGGGGCCAGAGGGCCGAGGGCCGAGGACGAGGGACGGAGGACTGAAGACGGACGGGCCGTGAGGATGCTGTTGGCGGACTAGGGGGGAGGAACGACAACCAGGTACAAGTATCTTACTCCGTAATTACAAGTGGCGTAATAATACGTCGTACGTCGTACCTGCCGTGTAATTACTCCATTCTGTGCGTGCCTGTTGATCACCGTTAGGCGCTAATGTGACAGGCGGCGGACCCCGTAACAGGCTTGACCACCGGGACGGCAATAGCGGGGCACAACAAGCCAAGTGGCGGGGCGGCGCCGAATTTCGCCGGCAGGCGCTTCGCCCATATAAGACAATCCATATATGACACACAGAGGCCCACGACAAATAACCAGACAAGTGGAGTTGATTGCAAACGACTCTTCCCACAGCGGAAGCACGCAGACTCGGCGGCACGTCTTGAGCCGCCCTCCTTCTCCCGGGTAACAGATGCTGGATAATGTCGACGTGGCCACGTTTTGAAGGACATGTATCTTACGTCGTACGGTATGGACCCGGAAAGTTAGGGCGACTGTGTCTTCAGCCGGTTCGAGGTGCCCGGAAGAAGCCACCGGCGACTTTTCAATATATCAATAGGTTGGGGGGTCAGAGAAAGGCTGATTGGCCAGGCCAGGCCGGGTCAGCCTTCGCGGGTATGTCAATTGAACGAATTGCTAACTGCTAATCTCGTTTGGCCAGAACAGTCACCTTGCACAAGGCAGCAAGGCAGAACACTCCTGGGCTGGGCTGGGCTGGCCGGGGATGGCCTGCCGCTGTAATTGTCTTACCTCGTCCGGTGACGTTCTCGGACTCTTACAACGACCCGGCTGGCCGCCGATAGGCTGGGAGACCTGTCAGGGAGGGGGGGGTTAGTCCAGCACACTAGCACGTTTTCCAGCGTTTTTTGTATTTGCTCTTGGTCCCTAACAAGGCAAGAACGCCCTAAAACCACCAACAAAGGGCATGCTTTGGAATTGTTGCAGCAGTACGGAGCATGGAGTATGGAGTAATAATAGTAATATTCGGCTCCCATTTCCCCCGTGTTTCCCCTGTCGCGCTATTGCAGACCAGGGACTTGTCGTCGGCCACGGTGCATCTCGCCGTGTCTTATTTCTTATTTCGTGTCTGAACGTACTTGCGTAGGAACTCATAATATGGCACAGCCGTTGAACTGCTTTTTTTCGGCCAGTTCCAATTCGTTCGAGGGACCGTATCTCTGTCTTTTCCTCCAGTAGAACGTATCTTTTTTCTTCTACTGTTAGTTGTCGTCTGCTCCTTCCTTCCTTTCATTCTTTCCTTCCTTCCTCCTTTTCTTGTTTCTTCGCGGTTCTGTCCCACGCTTTTGCTTGCCCCCCATCTCGACGTCTCCTTTCTTTCTTCCAATGCTGGCTCTCAACACTCTCAACATGGTGGTAGCCGTGTTCGCGTGCACCTCTCTATAATCGACTTCCAAGGCCCACCTACCGCCGTTCTCACATCCTGCCCGGCACCGACAAACGCGTGTATCGCGACGGCGCAATGGCTGCCGAGGACCCCCAGGCGCCCGTGGCCGCGCCCGGCCCCGCCGACGACAGCCGCGCCCCGACTGCGTCTGGCTCCGTGGCTAATGGCGGCGCCGAAATTGCGGGACATAGAGAGGAAAGCACCGTCGCTGCCGACCAGGCGCCGGCGCCACCGAAAGCGGCCGGCACCGCGTCCGAGCGCCAGCCGACCTTCAAAGACTTCCTCCGCGTCTTCTCGTATGCCAAGAAAATCGATTGGTTTCTCATGGTGGCCGCCTGTGTATCCTCCATCGGATCTGGCATAGTAAGGCGTTCCCGTTCTCCCCGTTCTCTGTCTCGCCTGCACCAGCTGCTCGGCTAACCCTGGCCTCTCTAGACCCTTCCTCTTATGAACGTCGTCTTCGGCAAGCTGGTCGGAAACTTCAGTACTGCACAAGGCGACGGCTCCGGTAAGCAAGTTCTCCCTCCGCCCTCATTTCCCCAACCATGACAGTAATAAGGACCTGACCGAGCGTGCCCGTTCCCAGACGCCTCGTCCTTCCAGAGCAACCTCAATAGGCAGTCCCTGTACATTTTCATCCTGTTTCTGGCCCGGTTCATTCTCAACTACATCAACAAGTTCTCCTTCCGCATGATCAGCGCCCGCATGTCGGCCGCCATCCGCCTGGACTACCTGTGCTGCCTCTTCGGCCAGACCATCCACGTCCTGGACTCCATGCCCTCCGGTGCCGCGGCCAACACCATCACCACCACCGCCAACACCCTGCAGTTGGGTATCTCCGAGAACCTCGGCACCTTTATCGAGTTCACCGCCTGCATTCTCGCATCCATCATTGTCGCCTTTACCTATAGCTGGCTACTGACGCTGGTCATCTCCTCCATCTTGCTCTACATCATCGTCGTCGTCTCCATCATTTTGCCCCATGTTGTCAAGGCCGAGGCCAGCTTGACACGTGCCGAAACCGTCGCCAATTCGATCGCCTCGGAGTCCTTTGGCAACATCCGCATGCTCATGGCATGCGGCGCCGAAGACAAGATGGCCCACAAGTACGGCGAGTGGGTTCAAAAGGCCCGGCAATATGGCCAGCACATGGCCCCCTTCCTGGCTTCCATGTTTGGCAACGTCTTCTTCTCGCTGTACGGCGGCTTTGCGCTGGCCTTTTGGTTCGGCATGAGGCTGTTCCGCGAGGGCCGCATCAACAACGTCAGCACGGTCATCGTGGTTGTCATGTCTGTCATCACGACCGTCGTCTCCATGGAGCGTGTTGCCACGCCGCTAATTGCCGCGTCCAAGGCTATGGTGGCCGCTGGGGAGTTTTTTGCCGTCATCGATGCCCCGCGGCCCGACCCCGGACGCCTCACCGACCCCGACGTGTCTGCCACTGAGGACGTTGTCTTTTCCGATGTCGATTTTGCCTATCCGGGCCGGCCGCACGTCAAGGTGCTCGATGGACTCAACATCCGCATCGCTGCAGGCAAGGTCAACGCCATTGTCGGGCCCTCCGGGTCTGGCAAGAGCACCATCATCGGTCTTGTTGAGCGTTGGTACAGCCTGCGGGACGACCAACACATGATCGAGAAGGTGATCCAGAAAGACAAGCAGAAGGAGGCTGAAAAGAAAGAGCTCGAGAAGCAGCAAAAGAAGGACGCAAAGGACCCCAAGAAAAAGAAAAAGAAGCAGCAAGACGACAAGTCAAGTGGGGCCAAGGACGTCAACGAAAAGGGTGATGGTCTGATCGGAAATGCCGACACCGAGGCTGTCGCCGCCGACCTCCCCCGCATCGAGCTCAAGGGCTCCGTCTCCACGTGCGAGCACAGCCTCGACGAGATTAACGTCAAGTGGTGGCGCTCGCAGATCGGCCTCGTGCAGCAGGAGCCGTTCCTATTCAACGACTCAATTTTCAACAACGTGGCCTTTGGCTTGGTCGGGTCTACATACGAGAACGCACCCACCGATGAGAAACAGGCGCTAGTTGAAGAGGCTTGCAAAGAGGCCTTTGCCGACGAGTTCATCAACCGCCTCCCGGATCGGTACCAGACGCGCGTGGGCGAGTCGGGTGCTAAACTGTCCGGCGGCCAGCGCCAGCGCATCGCCATTGCCCGAAGCATTGTAAAAAAGCCCAAAATTCTTATTTTGGACGAGGCCACCTCGGCCATTGATGTGCGTAGCGAGCGCATTGTCCAGGCCGCACTCGACAAAGTGTCCCGCGGCCGCACAACCATCACCGTTGCACACCGGCTGTCGACGATCAAGTCGGCCGACAAGATCATCGTGCTCCAAAAGGGCCAATGCGTCGAAGAGGGCACGCACGAGAGCCTGCTGGCCAATGAAAACGGCGTGTACCATCGTCTTGTAACCGCGCAGCAGTTGTCTCTTGGAGACGATAGTGGCGCGGCTAAGAAAGCCATTGCCGTGAGCGACGATGACGTCCCAGGTGCGGTGGCTGATGACAAGACCGGCCAGGTGGTGGGCAATAAGAAGGCCGCAAGCGACGCTTCGGATGATGTCCTGGATGACGCCGACGATGTGCCGCCCCCCGGGGCTGTTGGGCCACTTGGCTCTGCATGGAAAAACAAGAATTTCTTTGGCAGCTTTGGCCGACTGCTCTATGAGCAGCGATCTGGCTTTCCATACTACACTGCACTGGTCATATTTGCCGCGGGCGCTGCGTCGGCATCCCCCTTGCAAGCGTTCCTCTTCGCCAAGCTGGTTGTCATTTTCGGTGAGCTTACGTTGATAGCCGATGGCAATGGTGGCCTCACCATTGACCAGGTGATCCACGACGGCAATTTTAATGCGCTCATGTTCTTCGTCCTGGCCATCGGGAACGGCGTCGCCTATTTTGGCCTCGGCTTTGTGTCCACGTACGTAGAACATTTTATTTGCGCCATCTACCGGGAGGAATACTTTGTGTCCATCGTTCAGCAGCGCATCTCCTTCTTCGACGACGAACAGAACGCCTCGGGTACCCTGACAAACCATGTGGGCGGCGACCCGAAGCAACTGCGGCAGCTGCTTGGTGGGAACATGTCCATGGCTGCGACATCCGTTTTCACCATTATTGGTTCGCTCATCATCTCGTTCGTCTTCGGCTGGAAACTTGCCCTGCTTGCCTTTGCTGTTGTTGTCCCGCTGGTGCTCATTTCTGGGTTCTATCGCATGCGGTACGAAATCGAGTTTGAAAGCATGAACGCCGCTGTGTTCGCGGAGAGCTCCAAGTGGGCGGCCGAGAGCATTGATGCTTTCCGGACCGTCACGGCTCTCACCCTCGAGGAGGTTATCTGCAAGCGGTATGAAGTGCTACTTGCCGAACACGTGAACGACGCATTTAAGAAGGCGCGCTTCAAAACTCTCATATTTGCCTTGAGCAACTGTACGCCCCCCCCCCTCTTCCTTTTTTTCTTTTCTTTTCTCGCCCTTGTATCCCTCCTTTCACTTTTCCAGTTTTCTATTTTCTTCAATACGCTGACAGACCCTAGCTATCTCACTTGCTTGCCAGGCCCTCATTTTCTGGTATGGCGGCCATCTCATTTCGACCGGGTATGTATCAATCTCTGTCCTTGTTTGTATGCAGCTAGGTGCCTGCTAATGTTTTGCTCCTGGATAGTGAATACTCGACTGCGAGCTTCTTCGTTTGCTACATGGCTGCCATACAAGGCGCCGAGTCAGCTGGCCAGGGCCTGAGTTTCCTGCCAAATGCCGCCCAGGTCACGTCTGCGGCCAACCGCATTCTTGGCATTCGCGAGACGAAGAGCATCGACCAGGTGGCTCTGACGGAACGCATACCAGATACGGATGCGGAGGACGACGCCCGCATCGGTAACCGTGGCGCCTGCATCGAGCTGCGCAATGTCCACTTCCGCTACCCAACCCGCAACGTGCCTATCTTCCGCGGCATCAACCTAACCATAGAACGGGGCAAGTTCACGGCTATTGTGGGGGCGTCGGGGTCTGGTAAGACAAGCATCATCGCGCTGCTCGAGCGTTTCTATGATGCAGAAAAAGGCGCTGTGTTTTGCAACGGCCGTGACATCACCGAGGTCAACGTCCAAACATACCGGAAGCTGCTGTCACTGGTTTCCCAGGAGCCGGCTCTCTTCCAGGGCACGGTCCGAGAAAACGTGCTGCTTGGTGTTGACGAAAGCACCGTTTCCGAAGCCGATATAATCCAGGCCTGCCGTGATGCCTCCATTCACGATTTCATCGTGTCTCTACCGGATGGCTACAACACCGACCTCGGTAGCCGGGCGATCTCGCTTTCAGGTGGTCAAAAACAACGCGTGGCCATTGCTCGTGCACTCTTGCGCAATCCTCGTGTGCTGCTGCTGGACGAAGCTACGTCGTCTCTTGACTCGGATACCGAGAAGATGATTCAGGCCACCTTTGAGCGCATCGCACGTGGGCGCACAACCGTGGCTGTGGCGCATCGTTTGAGTACGATTCAAAAAGCGGACGTGATCTACGTCTTGGGTGACGGCGAGGTGCTCGAGAAGGGCAACCACTCCAGCCTTCTTCAACAGCTCGGCGTTTATTGGAGCATGGTACGTCTTCACTTCCCCATACTCTTCCGATTTTTGTATATTGCAGAGAAACCTTTGCTTTCTCCCTGCTTCTCTGTTCCTTTTCTAACCAACTTTAGTGCCAAAGCCAAGCCCTCGACAAGTAGTTATTGCTGTCCTGTTTGTATTTCCTTCTCCTTGTTTGTAGTCATACCAGCTCGCGCCTACGTTCTCTCCCTTTTTTTCGCCACTTCTCTCTCTCCTTTCTCTTACACAGCAATCAACCTTTTAAAAAGTACGAGTTGTGTCTAGTTTCCTAGATCTCCCCATCTCCCTTCACATATATACACAGAGGCAGTCCTGTCCTGTATTTGCGTGGCATTTATCCGGCTATTTATTTATTTATCTATTTTGTCTTCAATTTTTGGTATATATTTATTCACGTATATAACTCTCCCTTTTGGATTATTGTGGCTGAAATACAATTTCTACTCATTGTGTACAATCCCCCCCAAAAACGAAGCAGCCCGGGATGCAACGTCGGGTCTTGCGTTTCGTACAATAAAAATTGTGACAGAATAATGGAACCCGATGTCTTTTTGTCTCGGTACGGCATAGTGGATTTTAAGTTATTCTTAAAAAACCGAGATGCACGTCATCACAGGATGCTTTCCATACTAGCCGGCTTGCAGGCGCCGTTTTCTGTCTTATCGTTCTCCTTTCTGCCGGCTGTCGTGTTAGGGCCCATCTTTATCGTGTCTTTACCCATTGTCATCTCTCTGCTATCCTCTGCTTCCAGCTTTGCCAGGGCTATGCCTCCGTCGCCCCAAAACTCAAAGATGGTTCGAAGCACATGTCTTGAATATGTCATGGGGAAGTCGTGGCCACCTGGCACCACTGTCCAGGTCATGTTGTCAGACCCAGACCCGCCAAACAGCGGCAGTGCATCTTTTTCATAGTCGCAGGCGTCCACAACGTCGTCATGGCGGCCGAGAACAATGCAAAGAGGGAGCTTGCGCTCACCGTCCATTTCACCACTGCCGCGCACGAGCCGCGCCAGTTCAGCCCACGAGGCTTCCTGGCCTACCAGCGGCGCATCTCTAATACAGCTCATAAAGGCAGGTACGAAGCCGTCGTGGTGAGACAGCATCCACCGAACATAACGGCCCACTTGCATGCTCCAGATGACACCCTGAGGCTCGGGTGGGTGGGTTTCTGCGGCGGCGCTGCGAGTGTCTGTGGCTTCTGCCACGGCCATCTCAAGCGGCTTTGCGGTGCCGTCGTTCGTTGCCGGCACTGCCGAGGGACCTCTTGTTGCCAAAATCCGTTGCTGTCTCGCCTTCTGCCCGCTAGCAAGTGGCCTACGCAGACGACGCCGAGTGACAGATGCCAGAAGGCGCTCAGGAACAATCCCAGACGTGAAGATGAGGCGGGCGGCCACACCAAAGCGCTGCGGCCGAATAAGGCCAGCTGGGGCCAGCAAAACAAGGGACCGAATCATGCTATGGAAGGCAGTCGCAAAATGGACAGCTACCCCGCCCCCCATGGAGTAGCCAAGGAGGTCAAAGGCAGCATCGCCGGTCCAGGGCAGAGGCGAGGAGGCGAGAGCACACAGCATCTGGGAGCAGTACAGACGCTCATCGTGAGGCAAATCGCCCACACCGTCGGAGAAACCACGGCCAAACAGGTCAAACAGCATCACTCGGCAGCCGGCACACTCTACGAGCTGGCGAGCAACGCGGCCGAGGGTCTGGCAGGAGGTCGAGATGCCGTGCACCATCAAGACCTTGCGGCCAGTGACGGGGCCGAACTCGTATACACGGATGGAGCCGTACTGCCAGGCAAGTTAGGCGGGAGGCAGGGATGGACACCAGCAGGGACGAGGGAGAGAAACCACTTACCGGCGTTGTGATATCCCGTGCCCCGGGAAAGATATCTGGCGGATACTCTAGCTGGGCTATCTGATCGCTCGATAGCTGGGGCAAGACCGACCGAAGGGGACTGGTGATGGTCTTGACACGGTGTGGGTAGAGAGCCCATCGGAGCAGGGCAAGCACAGCTGTTGCGGCAATGGCCGTCGCGGCGACCGTGACAACGGGGGTTGCGACTCCCGGTGAGTTCATGGCACACATACTAGACAGGCAACGAGATCACGGCGAGGGTGCGGTGTGCGAGATTAGCGAGGTGGCCGTGCCGAGTAAGGTGCGAGAGCAGACGGGGAAAAGCAACGGAGGTTGATAAAGGCGGGCTGGATACAGGTCGTGTGTCTTAAGAGAATAGGTGAATCGAGCGCCCACGGTGTGCATGTGATAAAGAGAGAGGGTCGGGTAATAAAGAGTATAAACAAGATAAGTAGAAGAGAAACGTCAACGAGCGTGAGGAAGTGTACGGAGTACAAACGCAAGGACAAGGTCGGCGGCAGGCAGAGAGAGAGATTATCACGTCTAGAGCGCCACAGCACCTGCTGGCTTTGGTCTCGGACAAATAGTTTACCTTCGTAGCCCTATATACGAGGCAAAGGGGTTTTAAGGGGGGAGGGGAAGAGGAGGGAGGAGGAGGGGAGGGAGGTCTGTGAAGATAAGGTATGATACACAAGCTGCCTGACCTGGGAGCAAGATAATAGTGTCCCTAGCACCCTCACAAGGTGTAAGACATAAGAGCCTGACTAGCTTTCTACTCACTGTACAACATAAGATACTACGTGCGTATTACCCCCGTACTTGCAGGGCCTTTTCGTGTGCAATGCCGTGGCTGGGCATGTTTGGGGCGTGAGGCTGTTCTTACGACGGTAAGGGAATGGGCGGACGGTCTTGTCCCACGTGGCGGCGGCGCTGCCGCTGTTGGCTGGGTAGGCGACAGGGAAAGAGCGAGTGGCAGCACCTTTTGCCGCCAAGTCTCCCGAAGCTAAAGCTGCTCAGAATATGGGCTTCACATTTTTCGCTGGAGGCGCGCTGAGATCATGGGAAGTATTAGATATGCGGGAACGATGCCCGTCAGCCCGTGTCCAGCAACAGTGAGGAATCTTGCTTGGTCTGTGTTAAAAATCTTATCTCGCGCGCCGCCCAATGCGCCTTAAGTTTATCGTTCCAAGATACCAATTCTAGGCAGTGTGCATGCAGGGCCGGGACAGGCGAATGGGAGTCCAAGCCACCGTTAACTTATCTCTCTCCCAGGGCGAAGCCAAAACTGCCCTGGCCAAAGCAACCAGTCTCTGTGCTGATAAGGCGCAACCTGCCCCGGACTCGTTACTGCAAATGCCACTTTCAGCCCCGATACTCCGTACACTACCGGATTCCAGCTCAGCTCAAAAACAAGAGAGCCGTGTGTTTCGGCACCCATTGCTGCGTGCACAAGCATTTTGTTGCAGCCCGTACTCGTTACACGGCGCGGGTTGTTATGTTCCGAGGCATAATGCGATCTTGCTCGAATTGCACAGGAAATGATGATTTCAAACACACCCAGAGTACGACGCAAACCGCCGCCCAGGAGGCCATGGCGGAAGAAAATGCCACAATCCCAGGCTCCCAGCAGTCCTGTTTTCCCCCATAATAGCTCTCACAGTAGACCGAAACGCCGATGTGCCAATACGCCAATGCTCCCATGTTCCAATATACGCCGACCTGGTACCCGTCGCACCCGGCATCTTCAAAATGTTTCCGTAACGCCACTCCCGCTAGCCATCCGTGTCCCTCTGCATGTGTGGCCGGGACATGTGCATAATTATCACTTGTCGACGCCCGCCTCTCGTTGGCCAGGCTCATTCTGGCCCAAACGCTCCACTGTGGCCCTCATCGTAGACCACAGTTCCGCTTCCATGTCACGATCGACCTTGTTGCTCCTGCTATTCAGCCAGCCGACATCCAGGCTGCCGATATCGCCAACGCCGTTTGGCTCCAGAGAGACCCCGGATGGTCTGGACTCCTTCAGCGAAATCAACCCGGCCTCCTCGAGACCCCAAATTTGCCGCTTGAGCCGCACGTCGACAGAATGCAGCGTGGTCAGAAAACTGTCCATGGCTTCCTTGAAAACCGCCACCTGCGTCTCAGTGTGCGCGTCTGCCGTGATGGCCATGCCCGTTCCAGCCCCCGCTGCACCCGGACCGGTCGCGCTGTCAGGGGTAGACAGCGGGTGGATTGTGTCGTTCGCGAGGGACAGGAGCTTGATGATGTCCTAGAAACAAGAAATACAAAAGGCACACGCAATGTTAGTCTGGGACGCCTGGTATCACAAACAACGATCCGACAGAGGCTGGTTCGGGGGTTGGAAGGGGAGAGCATGGGGAAGAAGGGTCACGCACGTTGTCAATCTCAGCCAGTTGCTGAAAACGTTCGGCGAGTGTGAACGGCTCATGCACGCTGGGGGCGTGTGGCTTCTCGCCTGTGTCGTTCCCCGTCGAGTTGTCCATTCGAAGACGTCTGCTTGAAAAGCAAGAACCACAAGGCCTGGATTGCCAATGTCACTTTACGTCGTGGGGTGTCAAGTTCGCGTACCAAGTTAGCACAAAAAATGGACCCCGATAAATCAATATACCTTATTCATCTATCCGGAGTCATAGCTACTTCAATCGTAAATTCCTCTCTAGCATTTACTTATATTGGAGCAGAGCAGCACCTCATACGTACTTGTATTATCGGCCACTCCTGAAAACCATCACTGAACGGAGCCCATTGTCAATTCTTACAAAAGCGCTGCATGCTCCTTTTTCTTCCCGACCACACCAAAGAGCGAAGACGAAAAATACGCGCACCTAACATCGCCCTCATCTCTGACGCGTCTCTCAACTAGCGAGCCTTGCTATTTTCTACCGAACCCTCCTCCTCTCCTTGCCACATCCCGACAACACGCTGCTTTCACGACCACGCGCCCTATTCGCCCCCCAAATTTGGTGCAACTGATGATATAGAACCAGCACAAAACGAGAGTACTTCTACGTGCGCTACGCAGGGCGCGGCGCATTTGGACTGGGCAACATGTCGGCGTCGAATGGACACGGCGGCCAGCATGGCGCTGGCTCAGGGCCCTCTGCCACTGGTGGCGCGGGGCCATCCCAGGCATCTACGAACTCCCCATCGGATTTGAACAAGATTGTGAGCTCACCATTTAGTGAGCCCGGCGTTGGTTGCTGGGCGCATTACCTCTGAATGCTGCTGACTGTGCTCTTCTACGTAGGTTACGGATTATCTGTTGAAGAAGGGGTTCACGAAAACCGAAGCAACATTTAGAAAAGAGTCCTCTAATGTCAACCCCGATGGCCGGCCAATTCGGAGAAAGGTTGACGAGATGGGCCCTGAGCGCTACCCGAAAGCCTTCCAGCTTTTGAAGGACTGGATCGAGAACGGACTCGATTTGTACAAGGTAAGGCTTTGCCGACTTTGGGATTCGCACGCTTTCCCACGACTGTGAGATACTGACATTTTCCTGTATAGTTCGAGCTGAGAAAGCTGCTGTGGCCCATTTTTGTCTACTCGTTTTTAGACATGGTCGAGCAAAACTTTGCACAGGAGTCCAAGCTGTTTCTGAAAGACCTTTGGTCCGACTTTGAGAACACTCACGCCGACGACTTGCGCGCGTTTGAAACGGTCCAGCTCCCCATCCACGTTACCGAGAACCAGACAACCAAGATCTACCGCGGCAGCAAATATCGCATCCCGCTCAACCAGCATGTTAGCGGCCAACTTTTTGGGTTCCTCGAGCGCCAGGAGGATGCAGGCGGCAGTGTCATCACGTTGTTATTACAGACGTACTGCCAGGTCGACTCCACCGCCCGCGGGCCGATCGAGCCTTATAGCTTTGAGGCAATCGCTCGCCGTGCTCAACATGCCGATTTGGACGAAGCAGATGTTCAGGAGGGCATTCCCGGCGTCTTCACAGGCGTTAGCAACCGTGACATCTTGGATACCCATGCAGCGTTGAAACTTGGTCCACTCCCTATGGAGCTAGAACTGCGAGACGACGTGCGTGCCGAGCTTGAGGAACAGGACCAACGACAACCGCCCGCAGCAGGTGTCCCATCTCTTGTGTCGGAATTCGATGCACAGATCAAGCAAGAGGAGGGCACAGACGGCCCTTCACGTGCTGATCTCCCCCTTCCCCCGTCTCGTGCTAGAGATGTTGTCATCGAGATGCAAAAAGTCCGTGAGAGCCGGGATCGGTTCCAGATTGAAGATCGGACCGGGGGCGTTGGCGTCCCAGTTTCAGTGTGCATGTTCACATTCCACAACACATGCGGAAGGTTAGTTATCTGCCACCTCTATCCGGGGCCCCCACTACGATCTATGCTAGTTTCTTCTTTAGTATTAACTCACTTGATAACAGCGTCTCTTCGATGGCCTTCTCAAAGGATCACCAGCTTGTTGCCTACGGCTCGATGGACTCGTACATCCGGGTTTGGAGCATTGATGGAAAGGCCTTGAAGAGCAGGATGCTCGGTGACGCAGACAAAACAAACAACCGGAAGCTCGTCGGACACTCAGGCCCCGTGTATGGTCTCTCCTTCTCTGATGCCGTGTCTGGACTCAAGTACAACCCATTCGATGAGAAGCAACCACCTGTCGAGACAGACTCAAAACTTCTCTTGTCGTCCTCTTCAGATGGCACCGTCCGTTTATGGAGCTTGGATGTTTGGTCTTGTCTCTGCGTTTACAAGTCTCATACGGGCCCCGTGTTCCGTGTGCTTTGGAGCCCCCACGGTCACTACTTTATGACGGCTGGTTGGGACAAGACCGTCCGTATTTTCACGCAAGATCATGCCTCGGCACAGCGGCTGCTTGTGGGCCACAACACAAGCATATCTGCGATCGCCTGGCATTCCAACGGGACTTACGTCTTTTCGGCATCCGACGAGACGGACAAGACCATCCGCATGTGGTCCGTCATTAAGGGCGATTGTGTGCGGGTTTTCACGGGCCATACGGACTACATCAGTGCACTGGAATGCTCGCCAAATGGGAGGATTCTTGCAAGTGCCGACATTGGAGGGAACATCATTATCTGGGATATCACAAAGGGAACCCGCATCAAACGATGCCGGGGCCACGCAAAGGGCGGCATATCGTCTCTGAGCTTCAGTGCCGAGTCAACCGTTCTGGTCTCTGGTGGTCTGGATGGTACTCTTCGCCTCTGGGATATCAACCTCCCAAAGGATGCGAGCAAGACGCCAGCTCTTCTCGGGGCAGCGACGGGTTCTGCTCTGGCCTCGTCATCAAATCAGCCAGCAGACGCTGGCGGAGCAGGCGGTGAGTCTGTGGCCGGAAGCGGCTCCCAGGACCGCAGCATCACAGTTGGCGGCCAACCACCGTCCCCGGCCACGGCAACAGCCACGGCTGGTAGCGCTGCAAACGCAAACAGTAGCGGGGCGGGTAAGAAAAAGGGAAAGGAAGTGACAATAACGCCGGATCAGATCAGCGCATTTGCCACCAAAAAGACGCCGATTTTGCGCGCAGAGTTTACAAGGATGAATCTGGTCGTTGCAAGTGGCTGTTTTGACCCATGAGCGTGCGAGGGGAACAGGCGCCCTGTAATAGCGAACACCAGCCTCGCGTGGCCTTGGCAAGATGGATTGGGGCGTTGCTGCGCTCTTTAAGCGTTGACGAAGCTCAGGATGTATAATATTTGGTCAGTGCAATGCGCGTGGGAACGGCGTATGGTTGGAATTGAAAAGCGCTTTCGGCCCGGTGCAGAGTTGGAAAGCAATAGGACCTCCAGCGGGCTATCACAGGTATGCGTTTGTGTCTGTGTTCGTATTTGTGTTTATTCTTTTTTTCCTTATAGAAAACAAATACAGTTTGAGTTCTTCCAGCACCATTGCCTTTTTATGGTGGGCATGTGGCGCAGCGTAATTCGTCTTGTAGAGGAGAAGATCACTTCTCATTGCACCTGTGTCAATGGCACGATTTATTTGTGCTCGCCTTGGGTCTTCTTTGTTCTCATGGCGCGTCGTACTTTGGAAACTTTTGATTTCACCAGACCCTCACGTCACCTAGCTCAATATGTGGAGAACTGTACTCCGAACGGAGCAGGCAGATGCCAATACTCGGAAGTTGGCGCACTGTATGCCAATGGAGCTGCTCCAATCGGCTGCACACTGTCCCGCCGAGTAGTAGCGCAACTCTCCGTAGTACGGCGGCCTGCGTCATTCGTAGCTGCACAATACCGTGCCAGACAGCATCCGCACGGAGTAAGACACCCATTCCCCGACAGCTTTTCCCAGCCAGACAAGCCCCCCTAAAGCATCTTTCCCGCAACGCTCCTGCTTGCCTCTGATTCCTGATTCCCAATTTCTACAGCGCACCTCGCCAGCGATAAGTACTAACACCAAGCAGTAAGTTCATGTCACATACTTTCTTCTCGCGTCTTCGTCTCGCAATCTCTGACCGGCCAGTAACTCATTGCTTGCCATGGACCCCCTCGAAGAGGCTCCGTGGGCCGACACGCCCCCTCAGTCGTCATCTTCCGCGACGAAACCGCAAGATGACGATGCACCGACGACCTCATCGACTGCGGGCAGTAAGCCGCCCTCCCTGACCCCCTCATCGACCATATCCTCTTCGGGAGGACGATCGTCGCGCGTTACACCTCGCAGGCTTGTGGCCCAACCCACGCGCCTACAGGCTGTTGAAGATGATCCGCTCGGCCCGTTAGGATCGGCCGGCAGTGGCTCGGTAGAGGCTGGCGGTGGTGGCACCAGTTCTACCGCATTCGGATCTACCGCGGGGGGGCTGGAGTCTCCACCCGTGCCGCCCTTGAAGGAGCTGTCCTTGCCGGTGCGTACGACCATGCCTACGACACCGGGTGGTACAGTACGGGGCCCACCGGACCCGCACCGCATCGACGATGATGATGCCGACGCCAATTATGGCAGGTCTCCTAGGGCCCCGCCCCCCGTCGCTGCAGCACAGCCAAGCCCCATTCGAACCTCGAGCCGGCCGAGCGTTAGTGTTGAGCAGGCCGCGAAACCGACGTTTTCGATCACCGTTGGCGATCCACACAAGGTCGGCGGTGCTACGGGGTCGCACATTGAGTACAGCGTCAAGACAAAGGTAATATTTTCCCGGGGACATTGGTGCCGTGGATACAGGCACATGTGTACATTGCTAACTGTCATACCCTAGACTACGTCCAAGGCTTACAAGCAAGGAGAATTCGTTGTCAACCGGCGTTATCGCGATTTCTTATGGCTGTATAACCAGCTGCATGCCAATAGCCCTGGTGTTGTCGTTCCTCCGCCACCGGAGAAGCAAGCCATGGGCCGCTTTGAAAGCAACTTTGTGGAATCAAGAAGGGCGGCCCTCGAGAAGATGCTCAACAAGGCTGCCGCGCACCCGACCCTGCAGCATGATGGCGACCTCAAGCTCTTTCTAGAGAGTGAAGCTTTCAACGTGGATGTGAAACACAAGGAACGGAAGGAGCCAAATCTGGGCGAAAGCAAGGGCATCATGAGCAGCCTAGGCATCAATGTTGGCGGAGGTGTCAAGTTCGTCGAACAGGATGATGTGAGTCGACCTTTTCGTACTTCCCCCTCTTCTCGCCCTTGTTTTTGTTGTTGTTGCCTTTTTTATCATTTTCTTTGGCCGTTGCTGACAAAACTTTGAAGTGGTTCCACGATCGCAAGATCTACCTAGATGCACTAGAAAATCAGCTGAAGGCGCTTTTGAAGGCCATGGACACTATGGTGAACCAGCGCAAGGCCATGGCTGAAGCCGCGGGAGATTTTTCCGCCTCGCTGCATGCCTTGTCTACTGTTGAACTGTCGCCGGGCTTGTCAGGCCCGCTTGAGGCCCTCTCAGACTTGCAGATGACCATCCGCGACGTCTACGATCGCCAAGCCCAACAGGATGTGCTCACGTTCGGTATCACCATTGATGAGTATATTCGTTTGATTGGCAGCATCAAGCAAGCCTTTTCACAGCGCCAGAAAGCTTTCTACAGCTGGCATACCGCGGACGCAGAGCTACAAAAGCGAAAGTCTTCCCAGGACAAGCTGCTACGGCAGGGCAAGAGTCAACAAGACCGCCTCAACCAAATCAACGCTGAAGTAGCTGATGCTGAGAAGAAAGTTCATCAAGCGAGGCTGCTCTTTGAAGACATGGGCCGCTTGATGCGAAATGAGCTGGACCGGTTTGAAAAGGAAAAAGTGGAAGATTTTAAGAGCGGCGTTGAGACTTTCCTAGAAAGCTCCGTGGAGGCACAAAAAGAGGTTTGTGTGATTTCCCTTGATCTCCCTTCATTTCCTCGCCCCCCTTAGTCTGCGCCATACAACTCGAAGGAGAAAGAACGAGTAGCTAACCGTGCTATGCAGCTGATCGAAAAGTGGGAGACGTTTCTCATGCAGCTTGATGCTGAGGACGACGAAGCCCTCTTTTACAGGCCCCCTGTCTTTCATGCCAATAGCAAACCAGCCGGAGACACGGCGGTAGACCGGGCTAGGGCCCGGATCGACGAGGACTCCGACTAGGTAATGTGCCCACCCGTGGCTATTCGAGTGATGACAAGTGGCGCTGCTTCGTGCAAGGTGCGCGACTAAAAACACGAAAGGGGGAGGGGGGTCTTAGAGGAGGACGGTGAAAGTAACGATACTTGGGGGCGACAGTTAAAGGCAAGAAGAAGTGCAGAAAGAGAGGACATGCTCTGTTGTGTATATGCTTAATGTACATAGAGAAGAAGACGCTAGGCTTCGTTGTAATTGGCTTCCGTGCCGGTAGGTTTGTTTTGTTATACACATGATTTTCGTCATCCTATGACCCCCCCGGATACTACACTAAAACCCCGGTGCGTAGCACCCATATCATTTCCCCGTGCTCCCTCACTTCTTCTTCTTGTCCTTTCTTGCCTGCTCCTTTGCACTCAGTCCTCCGCGTTTTGTAGGCTCTTCCTTTGCCGCGTAGCCACTCAGCAGATCGGCCAGCGTGTCCAGCGAACCCGTGTTGCCTGTGGCCGTGTTTTCTGCCGATAAATCGGCCGTCTGGTCCTTTGCCTCTGGCTGCGTGGCATCCGCCTCTTCGGCTGTTTCGTCTGCGGCGGAATCCCAGCCGCGGCCGAATCGGTTGCGGAAGGCGGCCAGCCGTCCAGCCTCGTCAACCTCGACGTTGCGTAGTGACTTTTCCGAAGGCTGCCAGATAACGTGGTTGCGGCTGTCTTTATTGCAGCGGTGTAGGGGGTGCGGATTTGTAGTGCGGGCGGTGAATGTGCTGCCATCCGAAAGCTGGACCAACTGCGTAAATTGGTATGGCCGCTGTGGGCGTTGGATCAGTCGTGCCTGTAGGGTAGCGGTCGTCGAGAGATCCCGCCGCGCGCCTACCATTGGCAAGCGCCGAGGGAGGTAAACCCCCGGCCGTGCTGTCGAAGCCCATGGCTGTGCCGCGTGTGATGTGAAGAGTTCTTGGGTGCGAGAAATGGTAGAAAACTTCGGAGAGGCGCAAAGACGGCGCTCGCAAAGGGCGGAGGCCATTGTCGAGAGCTGGGCGCAGCAAAGCGGTGCGTGTTGGGCAACTGCGTGTGGTAGGTGGTGGACTGTGGTCGCGTGTGGAATTGAGCGTCGGCTGGAAAGGACGATGAGACTGTTGTACTCGTCGTTCGCGGCCGTGATCTCAATTTGGTCGTTCGTTATTTGGAGGCTTAAAATCAAACTAGTCTTCACGTGCTCTGTCTGAGGTTTTTTTTCTTCCCCCCAAAAATTTAGGAAAAAATTTAGTGGCGCAGTCCTATTGGCACAGTACCTCGAGCTTGGTCCTTGGTAAGACTGCGCAGTGCTATTACGTCGTAATCTTACTACAGTCCGTAATTGTAGTTTGTATTTGCGCCCGTTCGTATCTTAAAAGTACAGGCTTTTATTTTACTGTATTTTATTGCAACTACGGAAGTGTTCTCGAGAACTTATGTAAGATTAAAGAGATGGCAGCCAAGGTTTTGAACGTAGAGACGACGAAGGGCCGAAGCCTACTTACTTTACAGAGTCCAGGTGCACTACGGTACGAATAACGGTAATAGAGTATAGGGAATGCCCGCTGGTAGTGCAATTGACTTAATTGTGCCTATGAGCTCCCCTGGCCTATCAGAGCGCCTACTCTGGAGCTTCCTCTCTTCCTCTCTTGCCGAAATTTTGTCAATTGTCACGACCTCGTCACGCTCGCACGGCTTTTAGAGAATTTGCACACCCATCGCCTATGGGACGATGAGATGCGAAACCGTCGTATCCTTGGCTGCCTAGTTGGGAACGTAGCCTTGCTGCCCCGCCACACTGGCTCTCCATGCAGGTGTTTTGGAAGCTTTGCCCAGCTCCAGCAGGATTTGCCTGAACGACGTCGTGAGTACTCCGTACATTCTCTTCACCGTAGCCCCCCCTCGTCTCAGCGGCATTTGTCTTGTGCTTGGCTAACCGGTACCACGGGACAAAGATGGCCGGCGTGAAAACGCACGTCTGAGGTGTTCCTTTGCTACGTCCGCGGCGATCCGTCGCCCTTCCGGCCAGTCTACAAACAATCCTAATGGAGTCACGACAAACGATGACACGGCATCTCTACCGCTGCCAGAGCACGCTCGCCACATTCTGAGGCACGTGGCAGACTCGGTCGTTGTCTGCACGGCGCATGCACAGCGCACGACACCGGCCACAGCAGGGGGTACGGCTGTCCCTGTTGGGTTGACCATGTCGTCCTTTGCGCCCCTGAGCCTATTCCCAAGCCCCGTGATCACCTTCAACATCGCCGTTCCTAGCCGCACAGAGCAAGTGATTGCCAAGACAAGGCATTTCATGATACATGTCCTTTCGGGGGATGTCCAGGGGGCCCGTCTTGCGGACGTTTTTCGAGCAGGGAATGCTCAACCGGTCAACACGCTCCGTGCACTGCAGCGTTCAGGCAGCCAGGTCGTTTGGCCCCATGGACCTCCGGGGCTCCATAAAGACCACGAGCAACCGTTTCTCCAGGGAGCAGGCGTGCTGTATGTGCTTCGCTGCAGACTACTGGACGAGCCGTTGAGAGGGCTGGTCCCGGTACGCGATCACATAGTCGTCCTGGGCGAAATTTTGGAAATCATGGAAGGCGAGGCGGAGGCGGTAGACGGCGCTGGCGCTCCCCGCTTCGGTCTGCTCTATGGCGATCGCCACTACCGGCAACTTAGCGGCGCCGTGATGCGCACCGGAACGGAGGAGTGACCACGGCGAGTCGTGCGGCTGCCATGAGCCCCGTCACACAAGGAGGTGCAAGCTAGAATACCAGGCAATGCGCCATACACTATGCCATAATGCGCCAATACACTCCTAACCACCATGCATCGCGAAATATAGGCGCCGCCAACCGATATCAAATGTGCATCCTTGTGTCCCTGCCTAAATTCGAAAATTGCACATTCACACAGCTCGCTGTCAAGTCGCGGATCACGCTCAAATGCACGTGTACTTGTAGTCATAATATACGCCGTACTCCCAACAACGTGTTGTCGTGTCCAGACCGCTAACCCTGACACTCACCCTCACGGGCCTCGCCACAGAGCCGCAACAAACAGGCTCACTACGGAGTACAAACCGTTGCTCTAGCTTCGTTTTTGGCTAGCAATGGCCACGGGTTTCCACGTAGAGAAAAAGTATACGCAATGTCTGTGTACTTGTAAGTTGCTTTGGCCCGGCCGTCCGCCCAGTTGACTCCATCGTGATCCACGTCGTTCTCGAACCTACGGCGTACTGCGGAGTAAGAGCCTGCGGTCTGCGGAGTACGACGTCCAACTCTTCGGTAGGCAAAAAGATGAGGGCAACCAGAGCGCACACCACCCCTCAATGGGTCCCGCCCCACTCTTTACTGTCCAGGCAGAGGTGGCAATCCTACCAATCATTTGCACGTATTGGTTGCCATGGTGGCACAGCCTGGCCAATCATAGAAGCTTCTAGGGGCTAGACTGGTAGAATCCCGTAGAATGTCTAGCGAAAGCTCTAGGCTGGTAGGATGTGCAGAAAAAAACTTGCCCTTTTAAGCTGTAACGCTCGACGAAAGCTCTCTCTTCCTTTCTTCTCTTTTACTCTCTCCTCTCCCCTCCACTCAATTTCCCCTTTTACCAGTCCGCGATTCTTTTCGTTACCAATTCAGGATCTTTTCCGCGTCCTTCAGAAGACAAACAACTAGAAAAACCCAACGCATCTGTGAGTATACAACTTCCCCTATCAACAACAGCTCCGCATACAGCCTCGCCGGCACTTGGAGAAGGCATATTCAAATTGGCGACGAGACTCTCTCTCGCTGTATCGCGTCTCCCACTCTGGATATCCCAATCAACGGAAAGGAAACAAGTGCTAACCTGGAAACTGTTTCGCTTTAGCTTTCAAATCGATCAGTAGCTTTTCTGTTCTGCGCTGAACAGCATCCGCCAAGATGTCTGGAGAAACCTTCGAGTTCCAGGCTGAGATCTCTCAGCTTTTGTCTTTGATCATCAACACCGTCTACTCCAACAAGGAGATCTTCCTTCGGGAGCTTGTTTCCAACGCCTCCGATGCCCTGGACAAGATCCGGTACGAGTCCCTGTCGGACCCCAGCAAGCTGGACTCTGGCAAGGACCTCCGGATCGACATCATCCCTGATAAGGATGCCAAGACCCTGACCATCCGTGATACCGGTATCGGTATGACCAAGGCTGTAAGTGCTCTCGTCGACTTCTGTTGCACTCGTTTGGTGCCTGCTTTATTGCTTCGTTGGTGTAGTTTGGGACATCGCTAACTTGTTACTGTTAGGACCTTGTCAACAACCTGGGTACCATTGCTCGCTCGGGTACCAAGCAGTTCATGGAGGCTCTGACTGCTGGCGCCGACATCTCCATGATTGGCCAGTTTGGTGTTGGATTCTACTCGGCCTACCTAGTTGCTGACCAGGTCAAGGTCATCTCGAAGAACAACGATGACGAGCAGTACATCTGGGAGTCCAGTGCTGGTGGCACCTTCACGATCCTCCCGGACACCGAGGGCGAGCCCCTCGGCCGTGGTACGAAGATCATCCTGCACCTGAAGGATGAGCAGCTTGACTACCTCAACGAGAGCAAGGTCAAGGAGGTGATCAAGAAGCACTCCGAGTTCATCTCTTACCCGATCTACCTTCACGTCAAGAAGGAGACCGAGAAGGAGGTCCCCGACGAGGATGCCGAGGAGGAGACCACTGCCGAGGACTCTGACGACAAGAAGCCCAAGATCGAGGAGGTCAGCGACGACGAGGACGGCAAGGAGAAGGAGGACAAGAAGAAGAAGACAAAGAAGGTGACGGAGACCACGATTGAGGAGGAGGAGCTGAACAAGCAGAAGCCCATCTGGACCCGCAACCCGCAGGACATTAACCAGGAGGAGTATGCCGCCTTCTACAAGTCGCTCACGAACGACTGGGAGGACCACCTCGCCGTCAAGCATTTCTCGGTTGAGGGTCAGCTCGAGTTCCGTGCCATCCTTTTCGTCCCGAAGCGCGCCCCCTTCGACCTGTTTGAGACGAAGAAGACGAAGAACAACATCAAGCTCTACGTCCGCCGTGTCTTCATCACCGACGATGCCACTGATCTGGTTCCTGAGTGGCTCAGCTTTATCAAGGGTGTTGTCGATTCCGAGGACCTGCCCCTGAACCTGTCTCGCGAGACGCTTCAGCAGAACAAGATCATGAAGGTCATCAAGAAGAACATTGTGAAGAAGTCCATTGAGCTGTTCACCGAGATTTCCGAGGACAAGGAGCAGTTCGACAAGTTCTACACCGCCTTCTCGAAGAACATCAAGCTGGGCATTCACGAGGACACCCAGAACCGCCCGGCTCTCGCCAAGCTTCTGCGCTTCAACTCGACCAAGTCGGGCGATGAGCAGACGTCGCTGGCCGACTACGTCACGCGGATGCCTGAGCACCAGAAGAACATGTACTACATCACTGGCGAGTCTATCAAGGCTGTGTCCCGTTCGCCTTTCCTCGACTCCCTGAAGTCCAAGGGCTTTGAGGTGCTGTTCCTGGTCGACCCCATCGATGAGTATGCCATGACTCAGCTGAAGGAGTTCGAGGGCAAGAAGCTGGTCGACATTACCAAGGACTTTGAGCTCGAGGAGACCGAGGAGGAGAAGAAGGCCCGAGAGGCTGAGGAGAAGGAGTACGAGGGCCTCGCTAAGGCTCTGAAGAACATTCTTGGCGACAAGGTCGAGAAGGTCGTTGTCTCTCACAAGCTCACGGGATCGCCTTGCGCTATCCGCACCGGCCAATTTGGCTGGTCCGCCAACATGGAGCGCATCATGAAGGCCCAGGCCCTGCGCGACACGTCGATGTCGAGCTACATGTCGTCCAAGAAGACCTTTGAGATTTCCCCCCAGAGCCCCATCGTCAAGGAACTCAAGAAGAAGGTTGAGGCCGACGGTGAGGATGACAAGACTGTCAAGTCTATTGTCCAGCTGTTGTTCGAGACATCTCTGCTGGTGTCGGGCTTCACCATCGACGAGCCTGCCAGCTTCGCCGAGCGCATCCACAAGCTGGTCTCCCTCGGCCTGAACATTGATGAGGAGCCGGAGGCTGAGGACGCAGCGCCTGTTGATGCCCCTGTTGCCGCCGAGGCTGGTGACAGCGCCATGGAGGAGGTTGACTAAACTACCACGGCGAACGAACCAACGAACCAAGAATTGGGTGGATAATAAAAAATCAACTGGAGTTAGGACTGGACTGGCTGTGTTATCTGCTTTCCATGATGCCCCGTCTTTTGTGCGATTTCCTGATGATTACCACATTGGCTGTTTGCTGGCTGGGCCCGACACTGAATTCACATGATGATAAGTCGACATGGGCTTTCGTGGTATATCTTTTTATTGCTGCGTATGTAGTAGAGCTGAATTAAGAAAGTAATTTTTTCCCTATATATCCCGTGCTATTGATTAATGTTATTCAGCACGATGCCCCAAGGGCTAAGTGTAAACATGCTTGTGCTGTACCTGGGCCACGATTTGAGCTGCATTTTGATTGAGTCTCACTGGCTGAACCCCGTTTGCACTTTTTGGACGGTACTAGATATCAAGTATGCAAATATATATGACTACAATGTTTTGTCTACTCCGTACGTCGTGACTAACTACTAATCCTACACTCTCTCTTCACGCGATTGTCAAGAAATCTCCTCCCCCTCTGCCTCCTCCCTGAACTGCAACCCCCCCTTTATATCCAGTGCATCGTGAACCCAAGCAGTTTCCGCAACTTGATCAAGTGTCCATCTGCTACGAGCTCGCTTTAACAGACCCTCGGTTATCTCCATTGCACCTCCCAATCCACTCGCATGAAATTTGGAAGTATCACCTTCATGATCCCCGTCATCGCCAGCAAACCGAATCCAACGCCATTCGACACGTGCGATGCGGTGGCTGGTTCTCGAACGCATCCGATGAGCGTCACTCATCCCGGGATTAGGGTCAAATGGTAGGCGGCCTTCAAGAAGCGCATACAGGAGGACACCTAAGGACCATGCGTCCGTTGCGCGACCATCGTAGGGCTGGCCCATGATAACTTCTGGGGCAGCGTAATCGTCCGACCCGCATCGCGTTTCAAGTTTCTCATCATCAGCAACACGCCTCGAGAGCCCAAGATCTGTAAGCGTTGTCACGCTATATGGGTAAGTCCCCCAGTCGATAGCACCGTCGGCCAATTCCTTCGGGGTCAAGTTGACCAGTACATCTACACGCAGAAGACTTGTTAGCACAGTAGAACGGCCCTCAAAGGCCACAGTGTGCCTCATCCCCCCCTCCCTTTTCGTCGTGTATAAATTCCGTCTCTATTCATTTTCTTGTTTGCATAGCCTTACAAACCGATATTGTTGTTTGTGGAGGGTCGAGGAGGGCAGGCTGATGTTACTCACTTTCCAGTTTGATATCACGGTGAACAATATGTTGACCATGCAAATATTGCACGGCACTGACAAGCTCGGAAAATATACGTGCAAGGAGACGTGGGGAGAGAATGTCACGATGAGCGCTAGCAACATCGAACAGATCGCCACCGGGACAATAGCTTAGCACTAGGATGGCCCGGGTTGGCTCGATATTCCAGGCCTTGAGGCGTACCAGAGATGGGTGGCGTATACACCGCATGATTTCCAGCTCTCGCTTCAGACTCATCTCAATGCGATCTTCAGAAGCGCCGCCTTTCGGGCCGTGCTCGCATATCTTGATTGCAACGAGTGTGCTGCGGTCGTAACGAAGCCGCGGTACTGAACCTGGAATACCCGGGGTTTGACCACCTTCGGCCGTATCCTTGCTGGGCGAGGATATCTGGTTAGTAGCCAACATGACGCGGCTAAAGGTGCCTTGGCCGAGCAGCTTGATAGAGCGCCAGCGCCGTCGTTTCTGATCATCCCGACCACGTGCCTCAAAGTACTCGTGTCGGTTCTGACCAGTGGCCTGTTCTCGCTCTGATGACGCTGATCCGTCAGTGAGGAGCATGGACGATTCACTTGGCGGTGGGGTCGGTGGTTTTTCAACGGGGGTGAGTCCCCGAACCTCAGAGAGGTGAGGCTCACGGCGCATGTGCGGCTCGTACGGAGCTTCAGCGTGTTCGCGACCCCCATCTTGCTTGGAGTGGGTGGCAGATACGGTGACCATGCGTTTTGGTGACTGTATTGGGTCGGGAACATATTCGCTGACGCTCCTCTCCCGCGTGTGCACTGGTTGCAGATCGGAGCGCACATGGCCGGTCTCGGGAGGTCGCGCTGGGTTTCCTGCCAGCAGCTCAGCATAGGCCTTTCTCTTTGCATGATGGGCCAATGCAGCAGTGAGGGACTCGCCGTTCGTCGTAACAAAAGCAGATTCAGACGTCCCGGTGACCAGATGGATAGGGGCTTCGTTCGGAGGGGAGCGGCCCAGCTTCTTCCACGGCCCTGGCGAATCCCCAGACAACAGTGGCGAGGGCAATGGGGTCACGTCCCCCATGGCCGAGATTATGGGGCTCGGGACGGTAGAGCTAGCGGCAGACGCAGTGCCAAATCCGTGGTAGCCTGTCGTTTTCAGGCTCGGTGTGCGAGACACGGGCCGTAGAGATGAGCTTGAGCCCTTGTGCTGCAAGACAAGTGTCGAAGGGCGTATATAGCTTGAGGCCGGTGTCGAATTAGTGACAGAGGACGGGGACGCAATCGAGGCCACTGGGTCCGGGTTCTGCCGAGGGGTGGACGAGGCCGAGGATGAAAGAGCGGATTGGATGTCTGTCTGCAAACGCAAGGTATGGAGGCCACTGGTACGGGCTGTCCGAGC
Organism: Sporothrix inflata; assembly: GCA_021396225.1. Classification (NCBI taxonomy): domain Eukaryota; kingdom Fungi; phylum Ascomycota; class Sordariomycetes; order Ophiostomatales; family Ophiostomataceae; genus Sporothrix; species Sporothrix inflata. Next base: position 20,810 of record WNYF01000070.1, on the reverse strand, counting down.
GCTGCGGCTGCTAAACGGATCGTCCGCATGCAGGTCAGGATGTGCCGCGGAGGGTAAAGAGGATGCCGGGGGGGACCGTGACAGTGGTGGCGACGGCGCAATCGTATGTGATCGAAACTGGACTTGACTCGTTGGAAAGCGAGGGGGTGTTGCCGTTGTCGCTGTGGCTGCCGAAGACGAGGACAAGGGCGATGTAGGGGAAAAGGCTGAAGAGGAGGTAGCGACCGAGGCAGAGTCCAAGTCTGGAATGGCAGGATCCGCAGAGGGAAACGTGGATGGCGAGGGGGGCCGAAGAGTAGGACAAGAGCCGTCGTCCAGACTCGAATGCATAGGACTGCCCGGTATGTCTCTGGAATCGACAACAGGGTGTGTTTTTGGCCCACTGGAAGTGTCTAGGTCATGACGGAGAACGCCGTCAGTGAGTCTTGGCGTCAGAGGAAAGGAGCTGCCGTCCATGTTGCAAGTCGTGGTGTCCGGGCAAGCACGGTGTGTGCGGAAGAGCACCGGGAGGCCAGAGCCGGAAGGCTGCCTCGAGCGGCAGCCTGCCCGGGTCGTAGGGTGCGTAGAGTGCGCAAGGAGGCGAGGGTCGCTCGGGGGACGTACGCCGCGTGTGGCTCAAGGACGCGAAGATTGTCGAGCGCGGTAATTCGTTGGATCGCCAAAAAGCGGGTAATTGTAGCAGAAAAGTCGTCGGTGGAGGAGTCAAAAGCAGGCACCGTTATCTTCGCCGGCCTTCGCAACTGCAGAATGGGGGGGACAGCTCGATGGGAGAGAATTGGGAGACCGCAGAACCTGCAATAAAACAACGGGCGAGATGCAACGTTCACAAGGGGCTGGGCGGAATGCGATTTGCGAGTCTGTGTTGAGAATGGAAGAGACAGGGGATGTTGTTGACGGCTGCGACAATGTCAGCGATCCGGTGTGCAAATAACGACAACGCGACTGCAGTACACGGCGCGAGGGGGTGAGGCTGGCCAGGAAGACGCGGCGCCGAGACGCAGCGTCAGCTAAAGGCGGTGTCTGCAAACGGTGCGTTCGAGGCCGAGTCGACAGGCACCGCGACGTCTCAAGCAGATAGGTGCCTCGCAACTGCCTCCTTTTTGCCCTGACTGTGGGCAGTTCACGGGACGTGCTACGAGACAGCTGGTGGTCCGGCCTGGCCAGGCCCGGCCTCGCCTGGCCTGGCTCTGGGGGCGCGATTGAGCAACTGCCTTATTACGACGTTCGGAGTACAGGGCATACGCATTCGAGTCAACTGTGGATAGGCTAAGCCAGCGAGGCCAGGTCACTTTTGTTACTGGACGCCCAGGCGACGCACAACGTAACGTAACGAGCGACGCCGTGCATTAGGGTCGAAAACGGCAAGCACGCCGCTACCATCACTGCAACAGCCAATCACAGGCACATGACCGGCCACTGACACGCACCACTGGGTCTCCAGTTCTCCATGCTCTGACTACGACGTAAAACGTCTGAGTAACTATGTACCCCTTCGCTTTGGTCCTCTTTGGTCCTCTTTGTCCCATGAGTCCCATGAGTCCCAAGAGTCGTACGTACGGAGTACAAGCACTCGTTTAGCAGGGGAAGTGGGTCGTTCAACCATGGCTGGATGAGCTTTGCAGCTGACTCCTAGCAGAGGTCATGTGCCGTGGAGTATTTCGTCGGCTGCCATAACGCTCTCAGCCCAGGGTTTTGCAGATACGAGAACGGAGGACGGAGTGCAAATAAAGGGTTCTGCCAGCTATCATTGTTGCACCACTAGGACGGCAAGAGATACTGGGAACGGAAGAGTGGAGGCATCAGGGCCGATTGCGGGCGAGCTTGTGATGCCCTTGATAAGGAGGGCGGGAGAGTGGCATCTCTGTTTTTTCTCGTTCGAACACTTTCGCACCGTCTACAAAGTATTCGCCTGTCTCTCCTGTGGGAGAGGCTGATTGTATTATGGTGGCTCGGTCCTGGATGACTTAATTGCGCCCGTAATATTGGAAAACTCAAACGACAAACGACGAATTCGTTCGGATTAAGGACGCCTCGAAAGCTCATAGAATGACTAAGCAAGTCACGTCCCACGACACGCGACATAATTGGCCAGTCCTTAATTGGCCGCCCGTCGCGTCAAGTCGCGTCTTGCCATGAACAGGCGCCATGGGTGGCCATCTGCCGGCTTGATCCTACTCTTTGCGTGAGTAAATACGGCTTTCCCCCTCTCAGACTCTCAGTACTCCGTACGGTTCTCTATCCTCCGCACATCGTACGTCGTACATCGCCCTACTTCATACAACGTCGTAAGTCGTTTTTGTTTTCTTTGCGAATTCCAAAACGCCATTTCGACACTCATCCCCGACGCCGACAGCTGCTTCTCCATCGCTACCAAACATTACGAAAGCCAGAGACAGCACATCACCTCCGCAATGATCAGGCAAGACTTCAACCGCGTCGAGGCCAAGCGACGCAACGTCCTCGACCACCGCAAAAAACAGTTTGCCGACCCTTCGTACAAGGAAGCGCAGTACCCGACGCGCCTCAGCATCTATGCGGATCCCCCAACTTCAGATATCACGTTGGAACAGTTTGAGCAATGGGCTATTGACCGATTACGCGGTACGCATTCCCCTCTCCGACGTTGCTATGGTTGCTCGTATTTTTAACACACATTGGCAGTCCTCGCCGAGCTAGAAGCATGCTCCTTCCGCAACCGGTCCCCAGCCGAGACGGCCACGTACATGAAGCCAATGCTGGAGAAGTATCTACCATTGGACACGAACAGCAGCCTGTCGACGCAGCTGGCGTCCCAGCGCAAGAAAGACCACTACAGCCATTTCATTCTTCGGCTTGCCTTCTCATCAACAGAAGATCTTCGCCGGCGGTTTGCCCGCTTGGAGACCATGCTCTTTCGCCTACGCCTCAGCACCGACGACATGCGAGAGCGCGCTACCTTCATCCAAAGCCTGAACCTGGATTGGGAAATGGTGTCTGATGAAGAGAGGACCAAGCTTGCTTCGGAACTTGGGGCAACCAGCAGTTCACTGGGCCACGGCGGTCGGAAACAGCAAGCTGCTGAGGAAGAGAGCTGGTGCAAGGTCGACTGGGACCGTGTTCCGGAGCTGATCGAAAGCCGCAAGGTGTTCCTCAAAGCTGGCAAGGCCTATGTTCCTTCGCGGGAGCAAGCGAGCATGGTGCTGTCCGAGTTCTCCTCGCGGTTAGAGAGGGCACTTGAAGTATGTGGGAATAGCTTGAGAATGGAAAGTCGTGGTGTTTTCGACGATGCAAGGCGCTAACACTGCCCGCCACGGGTACCAGCTCACGGCCCGTGCTCTCCCAAGACTGGATGAAGACGACCGCCTTACACCAATTCTCGACCACCTGTCCAAAAACTTTGTGACGCCAGACGCAGCCTACGCAAACACTGACAGCGGACTCTCGGGAGCCGACATTAATGCGCGAAGCATTGATGGCCTTGCCACAGCCCACTTCCCTCTGTGCATGCAAAACCTACACCGGTCTTTGCGGCGGGATGCACATCTCAAGCACTACGGCCGCCTGCAATACACTCTTTTCCTCAAAGGCATTGGCCTGAGTCTGGAGGAGTGTCTTCTATTTTGGCGCCAGAGTTTCTCCAAAATAACTGACGACACATTCAATAAAGAATACCGCTACAACGTCCGCCATTCGTATGGAGACGTGGGCGGTGATACCAATCGTCGTGGCGGTGGCTACAGCCCTTACAGCTGCCAGAAAATCCTAACTGAGCACCCGCCCGGGCCAGGTGAAAACCATGGTTGTCCGTATCGCCACTTCAATGTCGAAAACCTAACAGCTCTATTACAAGCCGTTGGTGTGACAGACCGAGCCGTCCTGCAAGGTGTGCGAGAGGACAAGGAGAAACAAAAGTTTCACATGGCATGCAACCGGTACGGAATTCTCACGGTCACCCTATGCTTTCTTTCCCCCCTTCTAATCGTATCTGCTTCCTCATCTCTTCCTAATATATTTCTTTCTTCTCTTGTCATGGTTGCTAACTTCGCTCCTTTATTTGTTTAGTGTCTTTGAATTTGCACATAAGAACGAAATTCGCCGGGCCAAGGATGAGAGCATCATGACAGCTGCGCAACTAGAGACCATCGTGCACCCGAACGAGTATTTCAAGCGAAGCTACCTCCTCAAGAATCTGAGTAAGAGCGGCGCTACTGATACAACGACTGAGGGGTATTGATGAAGCGCACAGTGTATGTGGTTTCATGGTTAAGCCCGTGTGACGGGTCTCCAAACACGCATTTTATTGCTGGGATAGGAGGGGGCTGGCGTTCGTTTATTCTTCTTATTCCTTTCAGACTGTATTTTCTTTATCACGCCTTACAATATGTCGAATAAGGACGCACGCACCAATGAATTGCATGAGCCCGCCAATAAATTAATTACAATAGCAGAACTGAACGTTAAGATACTGCACGGTGACGCAATGCAAATAATGATAGTGTCTTTTTATTGCTTTCTTTCAGCTACCCCGGAGTGTCAAGGTACCACAAACGCGCCGAGTAAACACATATATAAATACAAAAAAAAACATAAAAGAGCCGGTGACCCTCCACCTGCAAAATTGTCCCGTAGTTCTCTCATAGGATTCCCGTCGTGTAATTCAGAACGAGCCAGCTACCAATTTCGACCGATGCGGCGCCAATATTTTGTCGTTCATCACTTGAGACCAGGTTGCGTTCCGGGATATCACAACCGGATGGCGGTACCTGACCTAAGAGCAAGAGCACACTGCTTTCCGGTGCTGATGTCTGCAAGGGGTCCACTACGGTAGGTAAATTTGGCGGGCCCAAATAATACAGGCGGCGACCTGAGTTCGCCCAGAGTTCGCCATCTGCCGGTATGTGTAAAGTCTAGCGCACCGGCGGCTATGCATGCAATGCACTCGGATAGCGCATGCACACAGCAATGTCTGGTCGCGGGCACCGCAAGAGATGGCATGGGGCAAGCCCCAGCCTGTCGTGCGCGGTCCACTTCGTACGGTGCAGCGATGGAGTCGACATCCTTCTTGTTCGGGAGGCTACGGATCCCCGTGACGTGGGCAGCGACCAATAGTGTCCGAGCAGACGGCCGAGAGCGCAACGGTTTCCGTGGGGTCGGGAGAGTTGTGTGCGTTGTTTGCAAGGTTGTTTGCAAGGTATTCTGTTCTCCCCGAGAGGAAAAGAGACAAGCAAAGCGCTCATTTGTAGCCCACCAGTCTCGCACACCGGTGGCAGTAGTAGATGTTGAGGCCAACTCGGACCATGCCGCTCAAAGCCATGTCGCCAGCGGGAATGGACTCGACGGTACGTGCACAACGCATGCAGCGCAGGGTCTGGACAGATGGCGTTGGCAGGTAATAAGAGTCCATGTTGTTTTGGTAAGAGCAACAAGATGCCGCACTAGAAGACGAGGAGCGCGAAGAGGTTGACGAGCGTGAGGACATCGCCACGGCGCCAGGAGGCCAGGACGCGAACGAATGTGGAAAGTGTGCCCGGAACGGTAAGCAGGAGAAAACGGCGCTGTGATGGCGTGTGGTGAGTGAGAATGGGCTGGAATGGAATGTGAAGCAGCCTGAGGGTTGATGTATGAGAGACTCGTGTGCGGGCGGATGAGAACTCTGTGGGCAAAAGTAACAAAGAAGAAAAGATCTACGGAAGTCTGGGAGGCGTCTGGGGAAGTCTGTCTATATAGCCTCTGGCGCTCCTTTTTCCGCCGTGGGAAGGTGCGATGGGGACTAGGTAGAAGTACGGAGCAGAAAGGGGACTTTTACGAAGGGACTCCAGAAAGGGACTTTGCGAATCCAAATGCGAAACAAAGATCGGGCCCAGGAGCCCAGCCGAGCCCAGTAGTGTACTCGTAGTGAGATACTTGACAGAGCCCAAAGCACAGGCAAGAAAGCTAAAGATATGGAGACAAAAGCAAGGAAATCGATGTCGTCGTCTGTGCCATTGCTGCTCCCTGGCCAGGGCTGGGCTGGGATGGACAGGGGTTGAAAGTGGAGTGGACCCGGGCCCTGGGGATCTGATTGGTCTAGGCTAACGTCCACAGAACACAAGCACCCTTTGCAGGCTGGCCCAGGCCATCCCTTTGGGCATACTGTATTTGTACGTCGTAATACTCCGTACAGAGTACAAAGCGCCTCTTTGACAAATCCGCGCCTTCCGGTTCTAGCCAACACCGCCAGCGAGCGGCTCACTCATATCCCGAGAAGTAGTGCATGTACTTACCTGTGGAGAACGACAGTCCAGAGCATTGCACACGACGTACGAGTCGTATTTGGACCGCCCGATGTAGTCATAAGATACAATCGTATGGCGTTTTGTCGTGGCGTCCTAAAGCCCCACCCGAACAAATAGCGACGACAGCGTACGGCACATGTATCTTACGAGGGTACGAGGTGAAAGAAAAAACCCTTGAAAAATCATGCCGTTGCAAAAAGAAGGGAAAAAGAAGAGGCCCTGGCCTATCGCCGTCGCTGGCCCCTCTCTCACCCGCTTCAAACGTGCGCATCTCCCGTGTCCCTGCACAATCATCATCATGCATGCAAGCACGTTGTGAGGTTGTGTCACTTTTCTCTGCGACGCAATTATGTCATATCGGCAAACCGTCGAAGGCTTTTTGGGTCGTTGGAGCGTTGTCCTGCGATGTGACGTCTCTGCTTGCTTTTCTTACTCGCGGAGGTTGCGGAGATGCTGTGTTTTGCGGACGGGGCGCTCCGTTTGAGGGCACCACGAAAATCCCTTCGTCCCTTCTGCCCTTCCAACAGTACCAGCTGCCCCACTTCAGCCAGGATCTGCCATGTGCCAGATTAGGACTGGCGTGCGATCCCGCTGCCTGGTTGGGGGGAAGAGTTTCTCTTTTTCTCTGATTCCAGGTCAGATTCTCGATTGCTGGTGCACATCGAGACCGCAAGCCAAAATCGGGTTAAAGTGTCAGCTCATCATACCTACAATGTGGAGATCATAATAAGTTGGAGATGTGCCGTGTACTCTCCGGGCCCCCTCTCGATCCCTTGTAATTCCCATCTGATGGGCAACAAGAAAAAGAAGAAAGCTCAGGATCGTAAAATCCGTAACATATCACTGAATTCGCGATTGATCCATCTCGATGATCTTGGTTTCTTTACCTCCGTACCAGAAGAAAAGTTCTTTCGTTTCAGCTTTCACAGTGTCCCACGTTAACATACCAGTGTTGCTGCCAACCAGTTAAAGGCGCACCTACAAATGGAGATATAATAACAATTCTTTTGTGGACTCAATACCTCCATTGCTGGGTTTTTAACTCCTCCTTCGTAGCGACTGATCAAACAGCAGCACGAGGTCTACCGGAAGTCACGAGGCATTGCCGTGGCAGATTACTGGATAAACGGGGGCTATGTATAAACACTGCTATATGCTCTCTTAGGCTGGGTATTGGAAGGGGAAGAGAGAAACAAACAAAGAAGGAGGGGTGACCAAAGAAGGAAAGAAAGAAGGACAGAAAGAAGGACAGAAAAAAAGAAGGAAAATTGGAAGAAAGCTCGGAAACACCCCACACAAAAGAAAACTATATTCTGAACGTAGTAAGCTGCAGATAAAAGAACGAAAAGTGTACGGGGTAACGTGTGGCAATAAAGGACCAGCATCCGAATGCCGACAAATCCTTCGACGCGTTGCAATCCTCTGTATAAACGCTATGCGAGTGCAGGGCTCGTGATCAAAAACAAAAGAGATGATAGAAACAGAGAGAGAGAGAGAGGACAAATAAAGAGTAAGTAGATCGGAAAGGAGCGAGTCATAGCCGAACAGCAGCTGAAGCCGTCCAAGTGCGGTGAAAACCCTTTCGCCAGCAACCCCAGCCCCGATCAAACAGAGACAAGTGGCTGCCAGACAAAAAAAACACTTTCTGACTCACCGATGCAGCCGGGAGGAGAGGGATGCGTCGGGCAGGTGTTTGTATGCGTCCGTGGAAGGGATTGTAGCCCCGTACCGGCCAGGGAACAAGCGGGCACTCGCAGAGAAGAAGAAAAAGAAGAAATGCAAGGCTGTGATAACAAGGAGAATCGAGTATCGTGACATCATAAGGCCGCCGTGCTTGATCGGCATAGCAGCCTGTGTGGAATAGCAGGGGTTGCGCGACTTGTCCCAGAGTCAAGAGCGGGTGCGGTATGATAACCAGCAACCAACACCACATCGGATTAAAATCCAGATAGCTGTTGCAGTATTGAAGTGTGTGCCGCATTTATCCCGTCGTCGTTTTTTTTTTGGTTGTTTATGTGTTTGGTTGGTTGGTTTCTTCGACTCGCCGTCGGTCGTTCGCCCAAAAACCCATCCAACCAGAGTCTGAAAATATAAGAGAGTCGGAAACGGGATAAAAGGGAGACAAGGCATCATATCTCCCCCTCCTAAGCTCTGAGCCACACAATAGCAGACAAGCCGTGCTGGTATGTTTGAAACGAGTGGCCTGTGATCCGTACAGGCCCGAGCTCACGAGGTATGCTAATCACATGACAATGCAGCAGCCACAGCCTTGTTTGACATCACTGTTCTCTTCCTGGTGGCGAGATACCGGCTGTGCGGCGCCTGTTTCAGCCGGATGTGGCAGAGGGCCCCTAGGACTCGGCAGCGGGCTCATGTTCGGTTTGTCTTGGATTTTGGGAATGGTTGAGTAGGATCCCGCTCGTCCCTGTTGGGACGAAGTACCCTTCGCCTCAGGCTTCAGCGGCCATTCATCCGGCTTCCCCAAAATCTGATCCGCTGCCCCCGCTGGCTGTGCTGCTTTCTCAGGCGAATCTGGCGGGCTGAGGAAACCTTCGTCAGTCAGAGGCCGGAATTCTCTGTCATACACGTTGCCAAATTTCCCTTCGCGTTCCCATTTTTCCTGCTGCAATCGCCGAGCCACTGTGGGAAGTAGCTGCTGATCCGGGGGTAGCCTTGGGTCGGGACGGTATGCAGAGATCATCCATGGCGGTTCGCCTTCGGGCTGCTTGCTTGCAGCACCGGCCGAGATCTCCCGCGACAGCTCACGGTCACCTGAACGTGTCGACGGTCGTGTTATCCCTGTACCGCTGCTATTCGAGTCCTTGCTAGCTCCGTTACGGGTCTTCGGACGCCCTGCCGCCGACATGGTTTTGGCTGGTGCCGATGCTTTCCGCAACCCGGGCGTAGAGGAGCTGCCACCCGTGAGAGCTTTTTTGGGTGACAAATCAGAAGCGGAGCGCGTCATGTTTCGCGAGGGGGACGCGGGAGCTAGTCCCATACCATCGTCTTCGTGTCGCATGCTGGCGCTTCGGGTTCGTATTCTCGGGTAAGCTATGCTCTCTTCGATCGCGGGGCTGCTATCCCGTCGCCGTGTCATAGGTGTGTCCCGTTCTATGTGCTCCAGTGCTATCGGGGCCGGGCTCAACTTTGCAACAGGTATCCGCGAAGACCCTCGGCTGCTATGAGCAGAGGCAAAATATGATTCTTCTGCAATTTCGTCTGGCAATCGTAGGTCCCAGCTGGAAATGGGCGTGTCTGTGATTTTGCCATCTGAAAAGCCTGTCGAGTTTTTCCGTGACCTCGGCTCCGTTACGGTATCGCTTTCCGGGACGGCCCTTCGGTGGCTAGTGGTCTTTTCCTGGCTGGCGTCTCGTCGAGGTTTGCTCCGCCCTCGGGGTTTTGGCAAAATTATACCGGCAGCTTGCAGCTCTTCGTTCTCAATTCGAGCCAGTTTGTCGCGATGGATCCACTTTGAGCTGATGTCATCCAATTCGCCCACACGTGTCTCGCCAGCGACCCTTTTGTTTGAGTCGTTCACGTTGCCATTCCGGCCAAGGTCATGCAGGTCCAGGGCGTCTTCGGCAGGATAATTGCTAGCATCTCTTGGTCGGCCTTGTCTCATGTTTTCTTGCCCGTGAGGGTGCATGCCAGGGTCGGCTGTTTTCAGTGTCGATGCCGATATCTCACCGGCTGTGACGCTCTTCCCGTAGGCAAGCTGGTCCAAAGGAATGTTTGACGAGGTGTAGGTCAAAACACTGCCATGCTGTGATGACTGCGATTTGGGCAACGCCTTTTGTGAGAATGAAGTAGCCTGTTTAAACCGGAGGGGTGGTGTCAGCCTCAACACGCACGCACACACACAACGATAATAATAACAGAGGACAGAGGGGGGGCGGAGGGGTCTTGTCTTCTCGTAACATCTTCTATAAAGCAGCCGTACGTGTGCCATAGGGGAGAGAGCTTACCTCGGGATGCTGGGGAGAGGAATCCCAGGAATAGCCATTGCCATTGCCATGCGAGCTCGTGGGTGGTGTAAGGGCTGTCGCACTCGATGTCGTCATTGTCGGGACAGTCGACACGGCCGCCATTGTTACCGCAGCAAAGGACGATCGGCCAAAACCATTCACGCCTCAATATGCAGACGGTGCGTAGTCGCGAGAAGGTCGATCGTAGGCGCTAAGCAAGCGAGCTGGTGTCGCACAAAAGAGACAAGAGAGCGCAGAGAAAATTGATCCGAGAGGAAAGGGCAAGACAGGCGCGGCAAATACGCGGTGTTCTTGCAACCAAAGTTGCTCAGTAGAGGCTGATGTCGAAAGGCGATCGTAACGGCGCAGGGCCGCCGTCCTCTTTGCCTCTTCCGCTCGCGTCTTTGTCTCTTTTCTTTCGATCTGGGTTCTGGGGTCGAACCAAACCACCGGAATGAAATGCTACCGCAAGGCTCGCGTGAGGAGCAAATGTGCCGTTATAAACTGTATTGCCGTTCGCCCCCGGGCGCTGCCTTCGATTGGCTCTCTTTTCAAGATCTCTCTGCAGTTGAATGGCAACGGGATGAAAAGTGAGCGGTGTCGACCAAATGAATAATGCTCCGGTGGCTTTGTATGTTTCGTACTGGATGCAGACGGCCAGGAGATGGGAAGTCGAGAGAGTGTTGCAAGAAGAAAGGCCGGCACAGCAGATTTGGCACGCGCGGTGGTCCCCTTAAGAAGATACAAACAAGCGAATGGGAAGCAAACGAGAGGATGCAAAAGGGGGTGGGAGAGGGGAGGGCCAAACAGGAAAGGAGGCCGGAACAAAACAAAGGGGACGATAAAGTCACAGAGACGGCGACGGTCGTGGGAGGGAGGGACGCTGTGCGGCGTAGGTCGAGGGCCCAACAATGGACGCGAAGCCGCGGTGATACCCAAAAAACGAAGCCCGGTCGGACAGGCCAAATATCATCGCGATTGGGACACGGATGGATGCAATTGCGAAGCAGAAAAGCAGTTGGACAAGAAACACACGAAGAAATGGGCTTCCGGGGCGAGGACCAGGCGATTTGAGCTAGCCAAATTGAGGGAGGGGGCTGGCTCGCGGCCGGTGGTTCGGGCGGTGGCTTTGATTCGCTGCCCCTGACGGGTGCTGGAACAAGCAGATCGCGCCCTTGTAATAATTACAACGGAGTACAAAGTACGAACTAGGCCACAGAGCTAATGTACACAGTGCCAGTGCGCAGAGACCAGTACGACCAGTGGGAGTAGGAGCCTGGGGTACAGCGGCGTTGAGCTGGGGAGCTATTTGGCACGTAAAACTCGCGCGTGTACCGTGTTGTATAGTTATCCGCACCGTGTGGACCCGAATCATTAAACAGTCTCCTGTTGACAGACTCTTGTGCGGAGTGCATTTTATTGTCATGGGTACGTCGTACGGGTACGCCGTGCAAGTACTCCGTGTGGAGTACGACGTATCTTACAGTACACATTAATCTGAGATACGGAGTAAGATACCTTACCTTGCCTCGTTTGTCAAAACGAAGCCTGCTCTCTCACGCATTTCCTTCCCACATAAAGCACTTACCAGAGCTGGGTGACAGCATATGCAGCGCTCTATTTACGCACATTACGAGCGAAAGGCCGAGTGAGATACGGAGTGCGGAATACATGCGAGTCCTGTATGCTTCCTGTATCATATCTTACGTACAAGGCGTATCTTACTAGCGCGCTGTCCTGTTTGGTTCAGCAAGGGGCTGCCCTCCTTGCGTCGAAGACGGGAGGCGTCCAACGTGTCTTGCTTGAAAAATACGAGTAAGATCAAGTACTTGCAGGTTACTCCGTACTTGTACTCCGTACTCCGCACTCAACAGGTAGAACGGCCGGGGCACGGAATACACCGTGCGTGACTCTTATTGACAAAGTAATATTCGGCAGATTTGACAATGCACTGTGCTACCTTCTATCTCCGTTTCTGGTGAGGCAAATCATGTTAACATGAGAGGGCCGTGCCTACCCGCATCGTTTAGAGAGCGGCGGTCGGCTGCTAGTGGGGGGCTAAAGCGGCGTGACCAGACCAACAAACACCTCCCACACTCTTCAAGCTTCATAAACAAATCCACGGCAACAGCCCATCACAACGGCATGCCCACACACACGCGCTCATAGCGCGACCATGCACACATCCCCGACACCGATGCCGGGAACCACCCGGCGAACGCGCATCGTCTGCATATCGGACACCCACAATAGCACCGTGAAGCTCCCCAAAGGCGACGTGCTGATTCATGCAGGCGACTTAACAAACCAAGGCAGCCACGCAGAGCTCGTTCGAGCAGTTGCGTGGCTTGAGAGAGCAGACTTCGAGTGCAAAATAGTCGTCGCAGGTACGTCGCACGATTTTGTAAACGGGCGGCGATGAGCAGGCTTGCCATCTTGCCGGTGCCGGTGCTGGTATGCTGACGCTGCAGCTCCATGTGTAGGGAATCACGACATCACCCTCGACAAAGCATTTTACGCGCAACATGGTGGCCGGTTTCACAACCAGGTGCCTCAGTCCCCGGACGAGTGTCGCGCACTGCTAGAATCCAGCCCGACGATAACATACTTGTGCCACGAGACCGCCGACATTCGCCTAGAGAGCAAGGAAGGTCCGCGTACCGAATTCACGGTATTTGGCTCACCGTACAGTCCTCGGGACGGCGCCTGGGCATTCTCCTACCGGCCAACAAACGATAGCGGCCCCCCGAGCTCTGCGGCCACGGATCCAGGGGGGTTGACTGGCAAGGCATTGTGGTCGGAAATCCCGAACAACGCGGACATTGTGGTAACTCACACACCTCCATGGACGCACTGCGACTGGTCTACAACGCGCGGTCGGTCAATGGGCTGCGCGGAGCTGTTGCACGCGCTCCAACGTGTGCAGCCTCGGCTGGCTGTCTGCGGCCATGTCCACGAGGGCCGGGGTGCCGAATGGGTGCGATGGAGTGCCGCAGGCAATGGCGCGTCTGTGGAACGATGGGACGATCCAGGTTCGGGCAAAAAGATGTCGATTGTCAACATAGCAGCACGCACCGGCAAGCCGGCTCTGGACGGCAGAGACTCCGCGGCGGTAGAGCGCGGCGGCTGCCGGGAGACGTGCATTGTGAACTGCGCCATCATGGCCACGAACTATCCCCATGTTGGAGGCAAACGGTTCTACAAGCCAATGGTGGTGGACTTGAACCTCCCCGTCTGGGAAAAAAGTTGATTCCAGACACCATGCGGCCGAAACAATTCAAGCTCCGGGTATCAGCAACAATTGGGCACGCACGCAGCCTCACTCTCCAGGTCTGCATCCCTATAGCCACTGAGCCAAGGCTCGACAAACCGACGTATTGTGACATAAACCCATACCCCAGACGGTGCATCATGCTGTAAACGATGCAAAACAAGGCACATAATGCTCGTGCACAATGTGTATTTCAGAGGGGGCACAGCGTGGCAATCCTCTGTGCTTGTTGCGCGTAAGATGGCGTGGCGCGCCTTGAACGGCCAGAGGAGCTGGCAGATGGCCTGGCCAAACCAGACGCCCGCATCGCCGGCGATAAAATCCGCCTCGCACATTCCCACTTTTCGCATTCTGGCGCTCGCCTCTGGCCCTGTTTCCCGCACATTCGCTGCATGTCGCTGCAGGTTGCTGCACCGCCCTGCACATTGCCTGTTCGTGCATATCCATTATGTATTACAATTATTACGCCCGTCCCCTTCCCGCACTGCCACGCTCGCCCCGAACCACCAGACACAATTCGCGCCGTATTTGAATTCGCTTCCGCCATTGCCAGCGCGCCCCACGGGCGTCGCCCTGACTTTGCCTGCAGAAGTGGCCCGGCCCAGCCCCTCTCGTCTTCCTGTCACTTGCCCCCAACTGTCGCCTCCCCTCTTCACCCCTCCTTCGCCCACTCCCTCCCAATCCCCCCCGCCACGCCGATTAGCACGGGAAATCCACCCTTGACACACCACAACCTCACGCCAACTCACCGCCACTCATTCGACCCTCGCCCACCATCGTCCCCTCCCGGCTCGCCCCAAGTGGTGTGTCGTCGTTGTTGTTGTTGTTGTCGATGTCCGTCTGATTTCTACTTCTCCTCTTCCTCCTCTTCTCTTGTTCCCCCTCTCTTCTGCTTTTCCTTCCCCCCACCTTCTACCTTCGTGTTCTCTCTCTCTTTCACTTCCAGTCACCCTCGACTCCTCTCTATCCTCGCTCCAGCTTCGCATAGCAGGCATTTGTTTGCCCTGCTCGCCGCTCCGCCCTCTCTTTAGTTTGTTTCCTCTCGCTTGGCCGTCCTTTACTGCTTCGTTACTTCGCTTCTCACTACATCTTTCTTCGGTGGTTTATCCGACTTGTGCCGCCACTTCTCATTCGGCGGGCTGCAAACTGCAAAGAACAGCTCGAATCCCTAACTGTTCACAAAAGCCTCACCTCAGCCAAGACGCCTCTCTTATCCCTTCCATTGGCTTTTCTTCAGTTTCTCTTCTTCTTCTTCAACGTTTCCCTCTCGTCGCGCTATACCCCGTCCCCTTGCCTTGTTTCCGGGGTTGTTTCTACGGTTTTCGGCTTTCGGTCGCTGGCGGCCTCGACGTATCTTGGCCTGATCCAGGGTTTATATCTATAACAAGCGGTCGGCTTCTACGGAGCTGCTTCTGCCAGTCGACATCTGGGGCCTTCTACAGACAAAGACGTCCGACACTTTGCCCCCATCCGCCTCGATTTCTTGCCTGTCAATGGGCAGCGTCTCTTTTTTCATGAGCTCGCCACATGGTCTAACCGCCCAGTGCCTCGTACCGTCCGGGCACCGTCGGCGTTCTATTGCCACCCCGTATCATTCCTCCGATCCTCAAGATCGATACGACCAGTACGGGCTCTTGTCGTCCAGTCTTTTATGAGTTTATATGTTCTAGTTTTCTTTCTTATCCCCTTCACCTCAACGTACTGGGTGTTACCACCATCCGGCTACGTCTCTCCTTTTTCAACTTTTTTTTCCAAGGCACGCTGGCAGTGCTCTTCGGGCATCTGCTTCACACCCTCGCACGATCCATTTGGCCTCGTCTGCAAATTCTTGGCCTCAACCCCCACCTTACTCGACTGTACCCCGAGAAGATGGGTTCCCTCCCTATTGATCCATACAAGGCCCTCGGCGTCGGAAAGGATGCAGATCTTTCGACTATCAAAACCGCGTACCGAAAACTAGTTTTGAAGTGCCATCCAGACAAGGTCCAAGACCCAGCCCTGAAAGCTGCCAAACAAGACGAGTTCCAACGTGTGCAGCAAGCCTATGAGATCCTTGGTGACGACAAGAAACGGAAAGAGTATGACGAAGATGCCAAGTTGAAGCGCCTTCGAGACGAATTGTCTCGCGGCATGGGTCGGTCGACTGCGACTCCCCGGTCTTCGCCGAAAAACTACAACGAACCGCACATCCGAACCGCTGAACCGCCTCCGTCCTTCAAGCCTGGCCCCCCTCCAACATCACCGTTTTCTCCCTATGGAAGTGCCAGCCATCAATTCTCTCACTCGTGGGATCGCGATATCCCTTTCAGAACGAATGTACCATATGATGAGGGACATCGTGCCCGACGCACTGCTAGCTACGAAAAACCCCGTGATGAGTTTAAAGAAGAACGAAGGCGGCGGAAGGACGATGATGAGCATGAAATACACGAGTGGGTACGTGAGAAGGAGCGCGAGAGGGAGCGTGATCGCGAACAAGACCGGGAGCGAGACCGGGACAGGGACAGGGACCGGAAAAGTCGGTCTGACCGCGAGAAGGACGACAGGAAAGACAAAATCAGGCGCGAGATGGAGAAGCGCGAAAAGGAGCGTGACCGAGACCGGGCTCGCCGCCAAGACCAGCAAGAAAAGTATCGCACGAGGAAACCAGCATACGTCGAGCTGAACGATGACTCCGATGAAGATCACCGTGTTTCAAAGAAGACATCGTCAGCCGGTATCGCTGCCACGGCGAGTGCCGGTGGGAAAAAGCACGCTGATAGTGCTCGCCGTGACAAGTCGGCTCGCCGAGACGAATCACCACGGGCCGAGCTGAACGCAGACAGGACGTCCGAGAAAATGAAGTACGCCGCCGACTACATGGTAAATGCTAGGAGGCGTGGAAGCAAGTCAGGTGGCTCTCGTCCTCCCGACAATGTCGCATACAATCTCAACTTTCCTGACCCGGACCAAACCTGGCACGCCGGAGATTCGCCCCGGCCACGGCGCCCTTCGCAGGACGATAAGAAACTTCGCACTCGAGTCATCTCCGACGATGGCGAGGTTGAAGACTACAAAGCTACGCCGGAATTCAGACCTCCGCGCCTGGCAAAATCGTATACCTCGCCAGCCGGCGCCTTGCACATGTCCAACTCGTCGGCTCCCCGTGTACCAAATTTGTCCCGCGCCTCGACAATGGACTACACCCGCCACCCGCCACCTGCTGCCCCTGCCGCACCGCCTCCGGAATCAAGTCGACATCCATCGAAATCAGAGCGACGCCGCAGGGGTTCGTTTGATGGGTACGACGACGAGTCCCGCCCCCGCCGGTCTTCAACGCAGCCTCGTGTTCTACATCACGCCTTTGACGATACTGCACCATTGCCACGGACTCCGAAGACACCGCTTCATAGGGCTTCGGACGATGTGCATTTTCATCACTCGGTACCAACCACAGGGTCTAGAAAGCCTGGCTTCAGCAAGGTCAAGGTCGCTCCAAACTTCTCGTCGGAACACATATACCAGGCAAAGCGTTTCTCTGATGAAGACATCGCGTATTCCAACGTCCACCATTCAAGCAACCAATACTCGTCACCGCACGCGTCTTTTCTCCATGTTCGGAGCTGATGTGGTCGATCGTTATCGGTGTCTGTTATGGAACACACTCCACTACTCTTTATCCGTATCCCGATGCCCTTCGTCCTGTCTACTATTGCCCTATTGGTGTTCCTGTTTTTTACTTTGCGTTTTGGGACGTTTTTTCTTCGGCGCCCTCAATATCATCATCTTGTTAATTCACACCGCCGGTTGGTTTATTTCAGGCGGTTTTGGATTGGTTTTATTCAGGCCAGCACACCTCGCTGCGAAAGCCGCTTCCTTGTCGAGTTTCTGTAGGTGGGAATGGCGTTTTGGTTTAGGCATGTTTAAATAATTCACGATAACAACGAGAACAGAAACTACTGACATCTATTTGTCATCCTTTAATCTTTTATAATGCATAGCACAGTTTTCCGTTTATCTGCAGGATGTTCGCCCCTGTCAGCTCTTCGCTGGCTGCGACCCTTTGTGTTTTTACAGACTCTCTTATATCGACACCCGTGCCTGGCATCTAAGTCTAATTGACCAAAAGAAGCACGCCGCCTTCGAATACGTAATAAGTAGCTTGAAGGTTGAAGATTATCTACAGAGACGTAACAAGACATATCGCTATCGATACGGGTACCCCGGTTCGTATCGACTATTTAATACGGTGGGAAATGCCATACATGACTACTGTAGTTAAACCGGCGCCCGTAGCTAAACAAGCACGTAGAGTGAGCAGATCTAAGTCGGGTCAGTGCCGGTACTATGTCACACCAATGGCAGACCTAGAAGCTGTACAACTCTGTGGGAAATTCGCCTCGCCCGTTCGCCTCGCCCGAAGGGGAGGGGGGGACATACCAAACTCAATCCCATGACCATGGAGCACCAAAAACACACATTGTTGAGCGTCTTCCTTCCTCTTACCCAGTGCGTTCGCTGGAGTGCGACGATTGGGAGTTGAAGCATCTGACAAATGAACCCATAGCCTCGGATCTTTTTCGTGATGCAGGCGAGGACGATCTCGTGGCCCACAGCACTGACCAGGAACGTTATGACAGTAGCCATGTTCTTTCCCGTGTGTGGCCGGCTGGCGCTGTACACATGCCGACGGAGGAAACTATACACCGGCACGTTCCACTTGCGACTGAATTCCATCCAGTCGGTACTGTTCCACCAGCCGCTGTAGAAATGGCGGTTGGCGAAGCAGGTTATCTCCGCAAGCGCGCCGAGGACATACTCGAATATAACAAGAAAAACAAGAAGAAACGTCAGCATAAAGGGGAAGAGAAGCCAAGATATCAACTCGGCGAGGACTAAGAGCTTCTCTAAGGCTGTCAGGTCCATTTCGAGGCGTAGAGAGGCATCCACAAGGACTGGGTATATAAACTCCTCGGAGGTTATTGTTAAGAGGAAGATACAACCGAAAACGGCCAGAACTTTCGAAAATAGGGCCTGCCAGTCAACTTTGTTCATTCGCGGATACTCCAGTTCATAGCAGAGCATTGGGCAAAAGATGTAGTCGGTAAAATTTGACCACGTCAGGTTGTGTGGAAACGTGGTGTTACCAATTGGGCTTGTGAGCTCCCTAGCTAGAACCTCTCGTAGCTGCATCACTTCGTCGTCGTCACCGGGACCAGGGTCGCTTGTCGTTCCACTGGCATCGCTCGGCGCGTGCGCGGCTTTTGTCACCTCGTCATCGGCTCCGCGACCCGCTTCCTTGGCACTTTGTGTTGGAGATACCATGCTGCCAGAGCTGTCAGCGGCCGGGTAAATGTATGCCGGGGCTTTGGAGGCCGTGGATGGGTTATCAAGAGCTCGGAGGCGCAGCTCTGTCTCGGACAGGTGACCGTTGTAGAATGCATACGAGTGCATTTTCATCAAAAGGACCAAAGTACTTTGTATGCAACAGGAGGAACACCTGTGCAGTCCACGTCCAGTCAAAACCAAACGGGAGTGCAATCCATACGGCAAGCCACATGACCTCGTAGGTACTTTGAAGAACCATCCCACCCCTGGCCCAGGTCATGCCGCCGGTGGCGCCGCTTGTCCGTATAAATTTCTGTAGTGGCACGCTGATGCCAGTCGAAGCAACCATCAGGAAATCCACGAGTGCCAGGTGCCAGAGCTTTATCATGAAAAGAGACCAAATCTGTACACGCAGCGGGTAGCCGGTATCTTTGATGTTCCGCAGCATGGTGGTTATAGCCATTATGGCAAGGCCAATCCAGAAGAGGTTGAAAAACCCGTGGAAGTCGCGGTAGTCGCTACTGGGATCAAAATGAGACACGCGGCTTGCGAACTCGATTGTGGGAAATATGCGCTTCCGCTGTTCTGCCCGGGCCTGCTTGCGCGCGCTGGACAGATATTTGACTGAGGGAGGCGCGTCCACGGGGATCGGCGTCGATCGACCACTGGACCACACGGTCAGGAACGGCTCGTATGCAATTCTGCCTTTCTGCGGGTGGGAGGTTTAGCAGGTAGCATACCTTGATGTACCAGTAGCAATGTCGTTTGGGGGGACCTCTAAGCTGCCGGTATTCGGCGCGGAACCCGGCTGTGGTGCCTCTGGTGCCTGTGCCCGAGGACGCTTTCGCGACCGCGGGAGTTGGGCGGAACTCGATGTAGCCATGCTTGTCATGTGTGGACTTTCCAAGTTGGATAGGGAATGGGTGGTTCTCCGAGTCTGCACTGGTGCATAGCCAATGTATCGTCGCATCCGGGTACGAGCTCGTTGGATAGGAAGAAGTAGAAGAACGTGAATATCGTTCAAAACCCTCTTATTATATTTACTTTATATATTATTATAGGTCCCTGAGAAATAAAAATATTACCATATTATAAAAAGTTATTTTATCCGTCGTTTATTAATTAAATAATGATATAAAACTTTTAAAGTTAATATTTAATTTATTATTATTATTATTATCCGCCTTTCTCGGCCACTCCTGGCTATTGGCGACTAGCTAGACAGAACCCTCCTGGGGAAAAAACTGGTACAGATCTAAGTGGGTGTGTTTTCTTGGTTACAGGTGCGTGTAGTAAGTTATAAGTAGTTACTAGTAATAAATAAATAAATAAATAAATAAATAAATAAATAAATAAATAAATAAATAAATAAATAAATAAATAAATAAATAAAGAAAACAAGTATATGGGAAATAAACGATCGTGGTGTCAGTGTTAGAGACGCCTTACGCCGGCGTCGGTGACCTCTCGAGCTCCCTGGCTAGGTTATACTCCGCGAGTCTCCCGCTCCGAATAAGCTTACGGAGGAGTGGTCGGGCCGTGAGGCCCGTTTGTAGGCGGCGGTCTAGGTCTGTTAGCGTTTATAGCTAGCCGGCCGGCCGCGGCGGTGTCGTGGAGTAATGTAAGAGGACGTAGGCCGGGGTCTCCTCCTCGGCGCCGTAACTATACGTCGGCGAGTCGGTGGTTTACTTCCGGAAAAGGTACGTATTAAGGCCGACATGGCCGGTATAGATTTATATAAGAAGGTTACTATTAAGATTTCATATTTTTTACCTAGTTAATTAGTTCTTCCTTTAAGCTTATAAGCACTACTATTCAATTCGTCGTAAAAAGACGATTAAAATAATACTGTTTATTAAGCGTAGTTATGTAATCTTATAAAGATATGGCTTAAAATAAGTAGATAAGTAGATAGAAGGGTTGCATACCCTCGAGCGGGCGGCGTACCCTCGAGCGGGCTGCGTACCCTCGAGCGGACCTTACAGTGTCCTGATCAGAAGTCCCCAGGCGGTC